>JAODAL010027914.1:0-54172 GCA_025379985.1 Phyllomedusa bahiana | reverse complement strand
GGACATTTTCCCTCCAGTCCCAAAACTCGAAAATTTTTGCGGCCACCATCCGTTTGGGGCTCCCCAGACCCCAGCGGATCTTCTATGTGAGGGGGGCAGGGGGGCTTTCCAATTTGGCCACACCTGCGGGTTCAGAGTCCGCCAGGCCCCTGTCACTGCGGGTTTGAGTACACTCCCACTGGGCGGGGGGGAAGGAAGTGCTCAAAAAACAATTTCCAAAATTGGGGCACTGCTAAAGGAGCTGGTACTGCCCCTACCCCCCACCCCCACCACACCCGCCGGGGCGTGGAAAAATGAGCGATAAAGAACCCCCCTGGTCGGGCCCTGAAAAAGGATGGAAGAGGGTGCAGTTAGGCAGGGCCCAAAACCTAAATACAAAAGGGATTTTCCTTTTGGTACGGGAGTTTTTTTCTCCCCCTCGGCAGGTGAAAAAAAGGCCCCCCTTTTTGGCCCGGGGTAGCAAGGGCCCAAGAGGTTGGATTTCCAAAGTCATCCCTCTCCCGGATGGTGACTATTCGGTGACAATTTAACCAGGCAAATCGAAACTGCGAAAAAGTGACTCTGAGGGACTCCCTGCCTCCATCCCCACTGAAATACTACCCGGTCTTTTGGGGTTTTTATCTCCCCTCGTCTTCCTCATTCCCTTCCCTTTCCCCCCGGCGGGTCCTCTCCTATAAAGTTCTCCAGTATCCTGCCCCAAGATAAATTTTGCAGTTTTCGGGTTTCAAGGGCTTAAAAGCAGGGGAATAAGTTATTCAACCCCGTAGCCCTGGGGACTAACAAAAAAACGTGGCCTCCTTCAAAGGGCCTGAGCAAAGGGCAGGGCCCCAGGCATAGCTGCCAGGGGGTGACATTAAAATTACCCCAAAGAGGAGTACTCCTGTTTTTTTTGGGTTTCTTAAAGAAATCCCTTAAGGGCCTTCTCTTTTTTTTTTCATAAAAGTGGGTTTTAATAATATGGGGGTGGAATTCCAAGGGGTGGAAAATCGCATATCCCCAAAAGTTGGGGGGGGGGTTTTCTGCCATTGAAAGCTCAAGGAGGTTGTGCTTTGCTTTGTGGGAAAATGGATAAGTGAATGCACATTTTCCCGGGCCCTTTTTTAGGGAAAGTCTTTCGATGGGTTTGGAAGGGCTTAGGAAAACCCTTTGACAACCAATTGAACAGTGCGCCCGCAGGGGGCAGGGCTCAGCCCTCCTTTGGGGACCGTGGGGGCACCCCTGTTCCTTTAAGTCCGTCACCATGGTTCCAAATTTTTTGTTTGTCGCGGGGAGGGAAAACCAAACAAATTTTATTTTGTGTTTTAAAGAGTGGAGGCAGTTCCTCCCCGGGTGGGTTCGTTTGGGGCCCGGAAAAAAGGTGTAGAACTGCGTGATACCGCTGTGCCCTGTACATGTGGTATGATGGAGAATTACTTAGACTTGTGGAGGCTGAGGTGTTGGTGCAGGAGGAGGTGGACATTGGCGCAGGATTTTCAGTTTGACAACGTGAAGGAGAAAGTGGCGTCTCCTGTCCAAGTTGCTGGTGTGGCTGGGCAGGAAGCACATTCACCCAGTGAGCCGTAAAGGACATGTACTGTCTCTGACCGTAGTTACTGCTCCACACGTCTGCGCTGCCGTGCACCTTGGAAGACACCGATAGGTTCAAGGACTGGTCCACTTTCTGTTCTACAAATTTGTGCAGGGCTGGTACTGCCTTTCTCGAAAAAAAATAACGGATTGGGACTCTCCACCTTGGCTCGGCACAAGCCATTAGTTCTCTGAACGGTGCTGAATACACCACTTGGAAAGGAAGGAACTGCAGTACCAACAACTTGGACAGGAGCACGGTCAGCTTCTGCACTTAGGATGGTTAGACGCATACTGCTGTCTCTTGGCAATCGCCTCGGTGAACGACTGCTGGCGCCATGAGTGGTGAGGAGCTGGAGCATCTGGACTGGTAGATGATGGGAATTACAAACAGCTCTCTACAGCAGAGGTGGTGGAGCCTTGACTAATTGAAATGGGAGGCGGGTCATTGGGCGCTGCTGCTGCGGCAGGATGGACCACCACATTGAGACAAGTTTCTCCCAGGCCACTGGATGATGATGCTGAATGTGTTGACGGAGGGCCATGGTGCCAACGTTAGCTCCCTGGCCACGCTTCACTTTCTGCCCACAGATTCTACACATACACATCTTCGGCTCCTCCAGTGTCTTTCAAAAATCTGCCAAACTGCAGAGTAGAGGATTTTACCGCCAACGCTCCACACTGACTGACTACTACTACCGCTGCCTCGGTGAGCCCCTGTGCCGCTAGTTTTTTGGACTCGCGAAGCGGGTGGTTTACCCCGTGGCCATTTGGCTCCCGACCTCGCACTGTTGCCATTCTGCTGACTCACGGCCACACCACCGACTTGCTGGCTGCGCCGCTTCCTCACACGCAAGCTGATGCCCTCTTCTTCCGACGATGATGATGAAGCCCTGCTTCACCCAGCTCCCAAGTGTGATCGGCTACATCGTCATCGATTAGTGTTTGCCCGTCACTGCTGTCCTCCTCAATGGTCTTGGTATGCAGAGCCTGTCCGCTTACAACATAACTTTCCATGCCACTCTCCACATCTCTACTTGACCGTCTACTGCAAGAAGCAGCGGGTGTCTGCCCCCCCTCTTTACTGCCAAGTAGCTGCTGACTGTCCTCAAATGGTTGTCCTCGCTGTATAGTGGCGCAGACCCCAGACCACATAGTAGTTCTCTGGCTCAGAGAACTGAACGGGACAGAGGTGGGTTGAGGACAGGTGAGGGATCCTGACCTGCTCCCAGGCCATGCCAACTAAGGGTTGTGTCTGACGAACCCACCAACTCTTGGCTGGGGTTGTCAGATATCATCTGGGAGGAAGTGGATGACCTAGTCAACCAATCAAGAACCGTTGGCTTGGTGATCAACACATGGCTGCTAGATGACAATGGTAGCTCTGGCCTCACTGAGTCACCCCTGCTGCGACATCCCTTTAATGTGCTGTGACATGTGCCTGCTCTAGGAACATTTGTGCCACTGCCACTTTTGAGTGAAGGGCCTGCCACCTACCTGTCTGATATGCTTTTTGATCAAAAATGTACATTACAACAGACTCTGTTTAATGAAGATGTCTGTATATAATAAATACACACACCCTGTATTTGACTCAAAATTACCCCACAAACAAGAGGTGAAATTAACCCTCGGGTATAAAATATCCTACAGAAATAACCAGATGGAATTCAGGCGTCTATGGGGAAGAAATACACACACCCTGTATTTGACTCAAAATTACCCCACAAATAAGATGATAAATTAATTATTGGGTATAAAATACCCAGCAGAAATAACCAGATGGAATTTAATCATATATGGGGCAGAACTACACACACTCTTTATTTGACTCCTAATTACCCCACAAACAAGAGGAGAAATTAACTCTTGGGTATAAAATACCCTGCAGAAATAACCAGATGGAATTTAGGCGTATATGGGGCAGAAATAAACACACCCTGTATTTGGCTCCTAATTACCCCACAAACAAGAGGAAAATTTACCCTTGGATATAACATACACTACAGAAATAACCAGATGGAATTCTGGCCTATATGGGGCAGAAATAAATACACCCTGTATTCGACTCAAAATTACCCCACAAACAAGAGGAGAAATTAACCCTTGGGTGTAAAGTACCCTACAGAAATAACCATATGGAATTCAGGCATACATGGTTCAGAAATACACACATCTTGTATTTGACTCCTAATTACCCCACAAACAAGAGGATAAATTAACCCTAAAATACCCTACAGAAATAACCAGATGGAACTCGGGCGTGTATGGGGCAGAAAAACACACACCCTGGATTTTGTGGAGAATACCCCACAAACTAAAACAAACAAAATAAAAAACACTGGTTCAGGACCAGGTGTGTATATGACACACACTTGTAACGGTACTTCACCCCAGTAGCTCAAAAAATGGGTTTATTTTGCAGATAGTGCAATATAGTGCTGCAGCAGCCAGATGCTTGTGGCAGGAGACACACTGACAAGTGTGAGATTTTAACATGGCGTCCGTATTTATAAAGCTGTGATGTCACAGAAGCCCGCTGGTTGCTGATTGGCTTCATGTCTGAATATGTCATTGAGGGCGTTCCTTTCTTCCTCCCTGCTCGCGACCATTTTTAGAAAAAAAAGACGATTCGTTCCCGCGAAGTACCATAAACTTCGCCCTCGGGCAGAATAAAATTTTTCCTGAAATTCTAAACAAATTCCAATTCATTAGAATCGATTCGCCTATCTCTAGTGCATGTCTATGCCTTTTCTTTAATAGTAAGTGACTAAACTGAATAAATAGGCAGGCTCCTCTATGTGCGTATCTATGTTGGCGCAAGTCCCAGTCTTGTTAGTCATATATAATACTCATGTCTGAGCTGTTACTTCAATGAGGAATGACAGAAAATGTTAACTGGAACACAGATAAAATTCAAAATTCTTTTTTTGTTTTTCAGCAAAACACAAAGACCTATACTACAATCAAGATAGATTACACAATGTCGGAAACAATATGTCAAAAGGGTATATAACAGAGTTCAATTCAATAAACCCTGCATTTAAATAAATGGAACCCAATACATATTGCTGTAAAATCTGGCTTCCTCTGGGGTAAATTGTACATACTCTTAGGTCTCTTAATATGGCCAAAGTTAATAATCCATGCAGTACATTTTTGATAAATTATGAAGATCCGGGTGAATAGTGCTCTTTGTCGCATCAAAGAAAATTGCAATGCATGGAATTGTGAAATAATTTCAACTGCATGATAAATACAGTATATTTTAGTAATACCTGCATTATATTGGGTCCACCACTAAACTTCCACATTATTCAGCTGTTCTTGTAAGTTTTTTGCCTAATTCCTTAGTATCTTCACAAAGGCCGTCTTTACATCATTATCAGATCAGACCAATCGTAGCTGTTTACATCATAGTGGTCTAGATAACCGGAAAGAATATCTGACCGGTACCTAACCTGGATGATGCATAATGCTCTCCTTGATGTCTCCGGTATTGTTGCCGACCATCATTTCTGTCCGAGTGAATCAGCTGTCATCACTGAATAGCACCCTGGCCCATGCAAGATGACGATGCCTGTGCCTGGTGGTGTGGTCTGGTCATCTAGCATGCAGACCACGCTGATGTAAATGGTTACAAATGGTCTGAAGTGACACTTGGGTGTCTCTTACCTCCCTTAAACCTGCTTGGAGTAGTGTGGCATTAATCATCTGGTTCCGCAGGACATTATTTACAAGGAAGCGGTCATCAGTGTGTGTTGTAGCTAAAGGATGTCCACTTCTTTGCCTTTCTTTGACTCTTCCAGTCTTTTTGTATCTCTATTGCAACCTGCTGATGACACTCTGTGACATTCTTAGCTCAGTGGCTACTTCCGTATGAGAGCATTCTGCTTGAAGCCTCATAATAGCGAGGGACTGTTGATCAATTGTAAGGTATTGCCTTGGTCTCATGATGTCAAAATGTGAACAGCAGGATGAGTAGGACTGTTTACATCATAATTCAAATCGATCCCCTAAATTTATTGGGCGATTCAGAGATCAAACACCTTTTGGTAATTTTGCCATTAAGCTCCTTGTAAGAGAACCACAAGTTGTGCAAAAAGTACTGAAACACTGAGCAGTTGGACATGTGCATTCTAAAGTTAAGAGATGGTCTCATTTAGTTCATCTAAAAAAAAAAAATCAAGAAATTTTATTTTCATCCTGAAGTCAACCAAAAGCCAAATATTCCTAACTTTTTGTGAGCAAAAAGAAAATTATATATATATCCATATCCATATATATTTATAGTATTTAATAAAAGTGAGAACACCCTTCACATTTTTGTAAATATTGTATTATAGCTTTTCATGAGACAACACTGAAGATATGACACTGATACAATACAGAGTAGTCAGTGTACAGCTTGTATAACAGCATAAATTTAGTCTGCCCTCAAAATAAATCAACACAGCCATCAATGTCTAAACCGCTGGCAACAAAAGTGAGTACACCTTTACGTGAAAATGTACAAATCATACCCTCTTTGCCATTTTCCCTCTGTGGTGTCATGTGAATCGTTAGTGTTACAAGGTCTCGAGTGTGAATGGGAAGCAGGTGTTTTAGATTTGGTGCTATCGCTTTCACACTCTCTTATACTGGTCACTGGAAGTTTAACATGGTACTTCATGCTCTTTCTTTTGGCGGCCTCCAACTTACCCATACCCCTCGCCCTGGTAACAAGCATGGAGGAGGTGTTGGCCTGTCTGACACTTGTTCCTTCGTCCCCTCTCCACCTCTGCCTTCCCTTACACTCTCCTCCTTTGAGGTGCACTCTGTCCGCATCTACGCCCCCTCCAACCTCCAAGTGGCTGTTGTCTACCGACCACCAGGCCCTGCAACTGCCTTCTTCGACCACTTTGCTTCCTGGCTCTTCCACTTTCTCTCTACTGACATTCCCGCTATTATCATGGGATACTTTAACATCCCAATCGACATCCCCCACTCTGCTTCCAACAAACTCCTTTCACTCTGCTCCTGCTTCAACCTCTCACAGTGAACCTCTGTAGCCACTCACAAAGACGGACACACACTGGACCTCATCTTCACCCGCCTCTGCCCCCTATCTGACTTCTCCAACTCCTCCCACCCCATATCTGACCACAATCTGCTTACTTTCTCCACCATCTCCACCCCACCTGCTCCTCCTGTCCCACATCTAGTGCACCTCCGCAGAAACCTACAAAATCTTAACCTGCGCACTCTCTCTGACTCTCTTGCACCCCTCTCTACCATATCCTCACTTACTGACCCAGATGCAGCCACCACCTTTTACAACCGCACAATCACAACCACCCCTGACTCCGTCTCGCCGCTCACACAAAACAAAACCATCAAACTCAACAGACAACCCTGGCACACAGCCTCCACTAAACAACTGAGGCGAGCTTCCAGAATTGGCAAACGCCACTAGAAGAAAACCCGCTCCACCGCTGACTTCACCTTATACAAACAATCTCTACATACATTTAAATCCACACTCACATTAGCCAAACAGGATTACTTCACCAATCTCATATCCTCCCTGTCTCACAACCCCAGACAACTTTTCAACACCTTCAACTCTCTCCTCCGTCCACCAGCATCGCCTCCCCCATCTCTCCTTTCTGCAGATGACTTTGCCATTTACTTCCTACACAAAATCAACCTAATCAGAAACAGCTTTAGCCTACAGTCCCCAGCACCCTCCCCTATATCCGTACAATGCTCTTCCCCCTTATCTTGCTTCCCCACTGTTACTCACGACAACCTTTCCTCTCTACTGTCCAAATCCAACCTCACTACCTGTAATCTTGACCCACTGCCATCTCACCTCATCCCAGACCTTAGTGCTGCTATCATCCCAGCCCTCACCCACCTGTTCAACCTATTGCTAACCTCTGGCATCTTTCCTTCCTTTTTTAAACATGCTACTATCACACCCATTCTCAAGAAAAACATCCCTTGATCCCTCCTGTCTGTCCAACTATCGCCCCATCTCTCTGCTTCCGTTTGCATCCAAACTCCTCGAGCAGCATGTCTATCTTCAGCTGTCCTCCCACCTCTCCTCCAACTCTATCCTCGACCCACTACAATCTGGTTTCCGACCGCACTACTCTACCGAAACTGCCCTAACCAAGGTCACAAACGACCTACTAACTGCCAAAGCCTCACGCCACTTTTCTTTGCTGCTCCTCCTAGTCCTGTCCTCTGCTTTTGACACTGTTGACCACTCCATCCTGCTACAAATCCTCTACTCCCTCGGCATCATGGACTTGGCTCTTTCCTGGATCTCCTCGTACCTCTCTGAACGGACATTCAGCGTCTCTCATTCTGACTCCACCTCCTCCCCCCGGTCACTCTCTGTTGGTGTCCCCCAGGTGTCAGTCGTGGGCCCACGACTCTTCTCTCTCTACACCCTTGGCTTGGGTCAGCTCATAGGTTTTCAATACCACCTGTATGCGGACGACACACAGCTCTACATCTCCGGCCCAGGCGTCACCTCTCTTCTCTCCCGGATCCCAGAATGCCTATCGTCCATATCCTCCTTCTTCTCCTCCCGTCTCCTAAAACTAAATGTGGAGAAAACTGAATTTATTATCTTCCCACTGTCCCACTCTATCCCTCCACCTGATCTCTCTATCTCAGTCAATGGCCATACACTCTCACCTGTTCCCCAAGTCCGCTGCCTTGGGATAATCTGTGACTCCTCTCTGTCCTTCAAACCACACATCCAGGCCCTTGCCTCTGCCTACCGCCTCCACCTGAAAAATATCTCTCGCATCCGCTCATTTCTCAACTTTGACTCTACAAGAATGCTGGTCCATGCCCTTGTCATCTCTTGCCTTGACTACTGCAACATACGTCTCTGCGGCCTCCCGTCTAGCACTCTTGCTCCCCTTCAATCCATCCTCAACTCTGCTGCCCGTCTCATCCACCTCTCTCCTCGATACTCCTCTGCCTCTCCCCTCTGCCAGTCCCTTCACAGGCTACCCATTGGCCAGCGAATTAATTTAAAGTTACTAACCATGACCTACAAGGCTCTCCATAACTTCTCCACTCCATACCTCTCTGCCTTAATCTCAAAATATCTCCCCTCTCACAACCTCCGCTCCTCACAGGACTTTCTTCTTTATTCTCCTCACGTCAGCTCCTCATATAATCATCTCCAAGACTTCTCTCGTGCTTTCCCCACACTCTGGAACTCAATGCCTCAACACATCAGACTCTCCCCCAACTTCCCCAGGTTCAAAAGCAACCTGAAAACCCATCACTTCAAGACTGCCTATAACCTACAATAACCTAGCAGCCACTGCGCTACCCCAAAAACATGTCTGCCCCTCACCTTCTGTCTCTCTCCTCCTCCACTGTAGATTGTAAACCCTCATGGGCAGGGTCCTCACTCCCCCTGTGCCAGTCATAAGTCAGTCACTATTATCATTGTACTTGTTTGATATATGTATGTATTTGAATGTACAGCGCCCTGGAATCAATGGCGCTTTAAAATAAATAATAATAATAACTTAATGGCAAAAAAACGCTGAAAAAATGAATTGTTGCTGCTAGGTGGCCTAGGCTATAAGAAGATTTCCACAACACCCGGAAACTAAGCTGCAGCACAGTGGCCAATACCATACAGCGATATAACAAAACAGGTTTTACTCAGAACAGATCTCACCATGGTCAATCAAATAAGTTGAGTGCACAGAATCAAATCTAGAGATTTAATTTCAAAATAGATGTATGAGTGCTCCCAGCATTGCTGCAGAGGTTAAAGGGGTCAGGGGTCAACCTATCAGTGCTCAGACCATACCTTGCACACTGCACCAAATTGGTCTGCAGGGCTGTCATCCCAGAAGGAAGTCTCTTCTAAAGGTGATGCACAAGACAGCCCGCAAAAAGTTTGCTGAAGACAATCAGACTAAGGACATGGATTACTGGAACCATGTCTTGTGGTTTGATGAGACCAAGATAAACTTAGTTGGTTCAGATGGTGTCAAGCGTGTGGTGGCAACCAGGTGAGGAGTACAAAGACAAGTGTGTCTTGCATACAGTCAAGCCTGGTGCTGGGAGTGTCATGGTCTGGGCCGCAGGTTAGTATTTCAATATGATAACGATCCCAAACACAACCTTCAAGATGAGCACTGCCTTGCTAAAGACAATGAGGGTAAAGGTGCTGGTCTGGCCAAACATGTCTCCAGACCCAAACCCTATTGAGCATCTGTGGAGCATCCTCAAACGGAAGGTGGTGGAACACAAGGTCCACCAGCTCCGGTATGTCTTCATGAAGGAGTGGAAGAGCATTCCAGTGGTTACAAACTGAGAAGCTCTAGTGAACTCCATGCACAAGACAGCTAAGGCAGTGCTGGAAAATAATGGTGGCCACACAAAATATTGACACTTGGGGCACCATTTTTCCATTTTCTCTAAGGGGTGTACTCACTTTTGTTGCCAGTGGTTTAGACATTGATGGCTGTGTGTTGAGTAATTTTGAGGGCACACCAAATTTACACTGTTATATAAGCTGTACTTTACATTGTATCAAAGTGTCAAATCTTTAGTGTTGTCCCATGAAAAGATATAATATAATATTTACGAAAATGTGAGGGGTGTACTCACTTTTGTGACGTACTGCATATATAAGACAATTTTATATGTATGATATGTCTAAGTGATGGTTATACAGTTACAAAATACACTGCTGGTTGAGGAATAAATATCACCATACATAGAACTGCCACGGGTCCCTTTGGGTAGGTCTACACAGCACAGGATTTTAGTTTTTTTTCCCGTTGATTCAGTATTTTGAATCCACTGAAAAAACAACTGTAGCCTGTGCTCTGTAGCCCTTAATAGAAAATCTGTGCTATAGTCTACATATCACAGATTTTTTACTGAGGGAAATCAAAAGCGAAAAATGTCTGGTAGAATATAGAACAATGATGGCAGATTTCCACAGCCCTAATGTACTGGGCCGCCGGGAATGCAAAATTCAACTGCTGTTTTTTGCGCAAAAATCACACAAAAACATGCAGTCCGACGTGATCCAGCAAAGTGAAAATGCCGTAGGATTTTGGACAGCTTTTTTACTTTGCTAGACTTATGCTGGTGTGGCCCTTAGGCAACTGCCTAGTTTGCCCAACAGATAAGACAGCCCTAATCTTTATCATTCAGGACGCTATACTCCCTATTTTCTCTTCTAATCTATTAGAATACAATAAGTACTAAAAAAGACAACAAGGACAGGCATGAGATGCAGGTGAAATGTTCATAAGTGATTCTCAGTCGGCGTACATGTTATAAGACAGGAGGAAAGCCTCAGGTGGAGACTATTGACTGACTCTTGCAAGAGGCAGATTAGACACAGCATTTCTGACTGCACATTTAATATATGGATGTAGCACAGATTATCTGTCAGAAATATCTTACTTCATTGTGTTATCTGATATCAGGATACAACAAAAGCTATTGAAATACATTTAAAAAGTTAAGATAACATTCTGTGCCACCGTATCATAGTGTGTTAATTGTACTACATTTGTACATCTACAGCTGCCTAAGGAGGAATTAGAATTTCTGTTTTTGTAACTATGAGCTCTCTGTAATTATAATATAGTTATGCACTAGCTATTTTCAAATTGCATGTATTAGTTTATTTTCCTATTTAAGTCAATGAGCAATCTTTAAACTGATTCTCTTTTTTATAAATATACTACAAAGTTTCTTCTCTTCTCAAAGATAAGCATCAACTGTCTCAAGTCTGGTATATTGTCAACTAAGTAATGAGTCATTCAGCACAGTGATACTTGTAGGCTGAAGACAACAGTCAACTGTACACAGTGGGTCTTATCTTATTACCGCTTAGTCATCAAAGAATGGTAAGAGACATTGGAGTCATTTTCAGATTGTCAATTGAAAAGCTAAGGGGGAAAGAGCAGTCAGGATTTACACAGGTTACTGATTCATCTGTCCTGATGGATGGCATTAATTTAAAATGGTCATACACTTTAGATAGCTAGTGAACAGTTGTCTCTTTGGCCAAAAATGCATGTGCTCTGACCCTCGAAAGGGATTCTTTTGTCTTTTGTCGACCTAAAACCAAAAAAATGGGTATGTTGAAATCCAATTGCTTGATCCAGTTATAGTGTCGGGAGACAACTACACACATTATATACAGATGTAGCAGAACTAAACAGAATAGATATTGCACCTTGATATCACGGCACAGAATGTGATCTCAACTTTTTCAATGGCCTTTGTTTACAGATCAGAGCAGATAACATGAAAAGCTTTGATATCACGGTCAAGCTGTACTCTGCTACATCTGTACTTGGCTTGATTCACCAAAATTGGTGGCTATGGCCAGTGCTTATCTGTTATCTAATGTGAAAGGGACACTGTTGTTGCTATAAACCCACAACTTAGTCCTCATTATGTTGGTTTCCAAATTAATATCAGAATGGACATATCTGCGTTATTTTGGAAGATTGACGCCTGACATCAAGTTGATTCAGAAGCAAAATTCATTATTTTGGTTAATACATACAAGTTTTATACAGGTTGGATTGAAGGCGTGGCGACATTAAAATATTCTAATACATCACATTACTTCACTCTTTTGATTATAATTGGAAATTTAGTTGGTCTTTGTTTTTCTTTACTAATAATTAATTTGCAGCAGATCACCTGGTAAATCAGACAGTCATTATTAATGTTTTGATTAAAACAAGAAAAACAGCTTATTTAACCAATGTTTTGATCATTAAATACTAGGAAAACAGGTTGCTCATTGTCTGGGGGTAGCTAATTAATCTGGAGGAAATATTGATGGTTCCAGAGGATTCTGGGAAATAAGTGATGTAATGTTACAGTAATTATCTCTGTCACCATACATACATAAAAAAAAGTGTACTATCAGTGATTAGAGGGACAAAAACCAACCAATTAGAGAATAGATTGGCTTAATAACTTTAGATAAACTATAGACATAAACAAGTCCCTCTAGTGCCTGTTGGAACACTTTCATTAAGCCTGAAGAACTAATGAAATCATTTAACTCTATATTTTCTCCGATACTAGTAGGCCTCTGTATAGTTTTTGCTAACAACACTATCATCTAAAAATTCACATTTTCGATTTCACATTGTCAAGTAATATGACTATTAGAGATGAGCGAATTTCTCAAAAACTCGATTTGGCCGATTCGCCGGATTGTTCCCAAAAATTCGATTAGTTCCGAATTTATTTGCAGCGAATCGCATTAAAAAACAGCTATTTCCTGGCTGCAGAGAGCCTGTATGGTGTTGTAGAACATTGTGTCATTCAGATATATGCATAGGGAGCGTGGTTTGGTATTGAAACAATGCTGTGTTTTAGTATAACCCGCAGATGACAGGCGCCGCTCTTAGAATCGCTTCACACTTCAATTATCTGGGCAAATACAGGGTCAAAACCGACCAAATAACTGAAGTGGGAACACAGCCTGACAGGTTAATGTCAGCGCCAGCTAGAAAGAACAGAGCTGAGGGCAAAGATCCCACTATAGCATAAGAGAGCGCACTCCTTTTACACCATCATCAGATGATTCCACAGATTATAACAGAACTTGTTTTGTTAAATGCTGATACATGTAGAGCCCCCCCCTCGAAAGAGTGGAGAGGGTGTCAGCAGTAATTTTGCATTTACTAATCATTTTGCCCTTCCTTTGATCCGTCAGTGTCCTCTTTCAATCGGTCAATAATCCATGTTTTGTGTTTGTCCTTTTCATTACTTTCTACAGATTAAAAGAAGGGGAAAACCAAACATATTGGCAAGGTCAAAGAGTAGTGGAGGGTGGAAACACCATTAGGAAACCACAGGGTGGTCGACTGAGAGAGTGGTCAGTTGGTAGCAGCATGATTAGGCCACAGAGTGGCACAATGACAGAGTGTGGAGGTTTCGGCAACATCAGTAGACCACAGAGTGGTACAATGACATACAGATGTAGCAGAACTAAAAAGAACATATAATGCGCCGTGATATCACGGCACAGAGTGTTATCTCTACTTTCTCAATGCTTTTCAATGGCCTTTGTTTACAGATAAGAGCAGATAACACAAAAAGCCGTGATATCACGGTCAAGCTAGACTCTGCTTCATCTGCAGAATGGAGGTGGCGGCAGCATGAATAGGCCACAGAGCGGCACAATGACAGATTTTGGAGGTGGCAGCAGCATGAGTAGCCCACGGAGTGGCACAATGACAGATTGTGGAGGTGGCAGCAGCATGAGTAGGCTACAGAGTGGTACAATGATAGATTGTGGAGGTGGCAGCAGCATGAGTAGGACACAAAGTGGCACAATGACAGATTGTGGAGGTGGTGGCAGCATGAGAAGGCTATAGAGTGGCACAATAACAGACTGTGAGGGTGGCATCAGCATGAGTAGGCCACAGAGTGGCACAATGACATAGTGTGGTGGTGGCAGCAGCATGAGTAGACCACAGATTGGCACAATTATACAGTGTGGAGGTGGCTGCAGCAACAACAGCAGTAGCATCAGGGCAGAGAGTGGCACAATGACATAATTTTGAGGTGGCGGAGCTTGGTGACATAATGAGTAGTGTTGAGTGATTTAATCTAGAAAAGATGAAATTGAGTTGATTTTTACGGTTTTATAGATCTCGATTTGATATGATTTTTTTCTCTCAAAATCGGATCATAAATCAAGATCTAGACTTAAGATCGCGCTATTTTTGTTGCTTCCTATACTTTTGGCAGCCAGCCAATCAGTGCAGAACACAGAGGAGGGTCAAGAACGTCACCAGTGGGTGGTGTAGGGATCTCATTGGCTGCTAAAATCACATGACCCTGTTTTATCTATGTCACTATATTTCCTGGTGAACACCATTATGATTACAGACTGTGAACTGATCACATTGCTTTATCTGCTGTGCTTTTTTCAAAGCAGGCAGACACACCATTTCCCAGTGATTTCACAAAGGAAAAGCTGCTAGATAGATTAGTTAGGGTCAGGGTACAGCAAGATTAGGGAATCCTAGACAGTAGTAGTTAGGGATTTTTATATTGCTGCTGACTGCATCATTACTACTTTATTTTGATTGCCCAAAAGTTGCTGTCTTTGGAGTACAGTTCTGCAATAAGAGACTGTGAACAAATCTTATCCTTTTAATATTTATCTTTTTGAACATGGAGTGAGCAAGGAGGTGGTAAGCGAGCAAGGAGGGGCGTAAGACATGGAGCTAAAGGTACGAGACAAGGCGCTCCTTCCAGTGCTCCAGACAACACAGAAGTGAGCACATCGTCAGTTGCAGGACCGAAAGATCTGTTTAGTGCCCCTCTACCCCGAGGCTTGGGAGATCCCAGCAGCTTCTCACACATGAATTCTTGGATGCTACATTACCTGCAACATGATCCACGCATCAAGGCAATCAAAATGAACAGTGGTTATTGGGTGGCCACCCTCCTTGATCCACATTACAAATCAAAAGTGAGCACTTTCCTTCCACCCACACAAATTGACAGTAGAAATCAGGAATTTGAGACAGTGCTCATTGACCAACTCTAGACATCTGTTGCATCTTCTTCAAATTTTAATATAACGGTGGAATAACATCAGCAATGTGCCAGAAGTAGAATGGCAAGTAGCCACAGCAGCAGCACCTTCAGCACAGTTGGCGGGGTGATAACTGACAAATGTATCCGTCTTTCCCCTGAGAATGTGGATCGTTTGACATTTATCAAAATGAATCAAGCGTGGATCTCTGATGATTTTGTTGCCCCTGTTGCCGATGTCACCGGCAGAAAACTGTAGCACATCTTCTACACAATGTGAAATACACGTTCCACATTGAAAAAAATCAATGGTCCCATTGAAAAAAATCGCATTTCAAATACTCATTTATTCATGCAAATTTTATTTTGAGTGTCCAAAAGTTCCTTTTTCTGGTTTTGGGGTCAGGCAGCTGTAAAAGACGCTAATAGTAAAGGTCGTATTGAAAGACATTTTATTTCAAATACTCATTTCTTCTTGCAAATTTTATTCTGAGTATCCAAAAGATCATTTTTGCTGGTTTTGGGGTCAGGTACTGTAAAAGGGGTACCAGGGATACCAATAGGGCAGTACTCCTGTCAGGGGCCCTTATCAAAAAGGGGCCCAGTGATATGTTAAAAAATAGGAACTAGTAATGGGTGGGGGCCCAATTTGATTTAGCTGCATGGGGCACTGAAACGGTTAATAGATGACTGACGGCAGCCCTGGCTACCACTGCACTCCCTATAACTGTGCCCCTGCCAGCTGAACCTCCATGTTCCCCGTTGGAATGTTCTTGCTGCAACCACATATATAACATGTTCTTGGGCCCTGATGAAAAAAGTGGTAGGGGGTTCCTGCCTGTTACCATGTGCCATTTCCTATACCGGCATCTTCTTACGTGCTGAAGGGACCCCATAGCAGCTGCTACCGCTGTACCTCCTGTAGCTACGCAGTCCTTATCTTTTCAGTCAGCCATTGAAAAGAATTATTTTAGCCTGTGAATTTTTTTCTGTGACTTTTAGAGCCAAATTCAGTTTACTGCTATAGATGATAATCAAAGCTTCTCCTCACCTGTTTCGATATAAAAATTAACCTGATTATCTTCTCCCACTCGACTCGATCTCAATTTTTTTTAGTGATCGCTCTTCTCTAATAATGAGGAGGTGGCAGCAGCAGCATCAAGCCAGAGAGTGACATGGTGAAATAGCCTGGAAGTGACAACAGCAGCAGCGGCATGAGAAGACCTGAGTGGTGAGGTGGCGGCAGCATCAGAAGGCTACATAATGGCCCAGTGAAGAGTGGGGAGGTGGGTGGCAAAAACAGTCTCTGGTAAAGATGGTGGGTGATAGAAGGAGCAGCTGGCAGCAGATGTGTGGCATCAGGTGAGTGGCAGCATCAGAATAGTAGCTGAGGCAGGTAGCCAGAAGAATCCAGACTCATTTGTCAAAGTTTGGGTGAGGCGGCATGGCTGATCTAATCTAATGCATCAGGAATTGGTGTATGGAAATCCTGGCTGATCCACGCCTGATTCAACTTGACAAAGGTGAGTCTCTCCACATTTCGGGTGGACAAGCGTGTTCTCCTTGGGGTAACTATGGCCCCCGCTGCACTGAACACCCACTCTGATGCCACATTACTGGCCGGGCAGGACAGCTTCTCCAGTGCAAACTCGATACGTTGCAGCCACAAATCCAGTTTGACTGCCCAGTAGTCCAGCGGATCTTTAATGGGGGATGGCAGGGTGCTGTCCAAGTAGGCCACCACCTGCTGGTTCAGGACTACATGCAGTTAAGCATTTCTTGCCGCACAAACAGTAAACTGAGATTAATCTGCTCTACCATCCAGGAGTTTTTCCTCTTTATCATCCCAGCTAAAGAAGGGAAAGATGTTATATGTAAAAAAAAAATAATTTCTCCAGGTTCATTGATTTTAACAAAAATGTTCCTTTCTGACTGAAATGATCCTTTGAAGAAGGTGATACACATTAAAAAAATGTAGGATGATGGTTCAACAACCATTAAATGAATGATCGGTTTGGGAGCCTTACATATTTATTTTATAAAAGCTGCTATACTCAAGCAAATTAGCTATACCTGGCCAATGACACCCTGCGAAGGACAACTAAACTTCCCTTAACATCATGTTAACATTCTTTCAAGGAAAAACCTTGACAAAAGACCTTTTTTTAAAAAAATAAAGATATTTCATTAGACTATTAGACACAAATTTTAGACATGTCTACCTACTAATCAGCTGACTAAAATAATTGTTTATTGTTAAATGTTTCCTGAGGAACATTTAGAGTATGTCCAGACCACAATTAAAATGTATTTATTGGATTCTACCAGTGAAAAAAGTGGGTTTTTTTCCTGGCAGATTTACAGTCAGAAAACTACCCCAATACATCTCTATGGGGTTTTGGATGACATACAAATGTTTTGGTCGTGTTTTACACAAGGTTTTTAGCCATCCACATTAACCTCAATAGTTAGTTTTCTGTGTGGAATACAACGGAACAATGAAAATGTTGTAAGGTTTTTTTTTTACTTTTAAAAAACGACCAACTTTAATATACGTTGAATGAACTACAATGCGTATTAAATCGTAAATGGGAATGGTCTACTTGATTTTAGACAAGTATTTCAAGTCATAATCATTGTGAATTGAAATACTGATATGTGTGGACTTACACTTACTATGGTTGAAATCATTCAATGTATTTACTTCTGTATAATGTTTATGAATAGCACAAAACAATGCAATACTGTGCTAGCCAGAAATACTTTGTTATATTAAATACTTTCGTGTCAAAAAAGACAAAACTACTATAGGAGTAGTTTTATTTATATAACACAAAAATATTGTGGTACCATACTCATCAACACAAGGACGCAAACTTACATTTGGATTTATAGCCCATTACATGGACACTTAACAATCTACAGCAGACTGATGTCAGATCTCTGAAATAGTAGTACATTCTTTTCCCTTTAAACCTGTCTCAAAAACCTCAGTTTCATGGCTTTGATTTATCTTAATGATGGGCCTCACCAACAAATTTCTTTCTCATTCATTCATTTGTAAACTTACCTGATGAATGGGGCATATGTGCTCCAAAAAACTTGTAAATTGGTGATCCAAAAAGGTATCACTCCTGTTATACTTTTGTCTTTTTTTTTTACAGAAAAGTATTTAACATTACTTCTGATGTGTATGGGCACCTTTAGTCATTTTCTGTTTTCTTTAACACTTAGCTATCACAAAAAACACCAAACAGAGAATGGTAAGATAACACCGGGAAGGTTTTTCATTATGTGTCACAGATATGGTCTGTGAAAAGCGGTGACCTTTGTATGGTAATGCAATGTGTGTTGTACTACTCAGAAAGACAATATCTAGAATTAAAGCCCTAAAAATACCAGCGGATCATTACAAACTGATAAAATTGTTCTGGTTCTTTGAAGCTGGATGTGATCTTATCAACCAGTTAAATAATTTATGTGTTTAAACAATGCAGTCATTTGTTCGCTATGTGGGAAGTTTAACAAGTTGTATTTTGTAAGCTACTCTTCTGAGGTATAGATAATTAAGACATGTTAAACACTAGTCTGCTATCTGTCAGAACAAAGCCTCACACATATGGATGCAAAAAAGTACTTGCTACTAAACATTTTTGTATGTAAGTATTTTCTGATCCTACATAAAAATGAATATACTATATGCCTCTTTAGGAAGCAAAAACATTCAATTCCTTCCACTTACAACTTTAAGCATCCTGTTAGTGAATACTCACATGTGGGGATTCTCAGCAATTTCTACCACTGGCTACTAAATCTTAATGGAACTCACAGTAATCCATGTGCTTGCCACCAAAATAAGCAATACAGTTGAAGGAATTTTATGGTTTGTTTTTTGGCGCGTTTTTTCGAGCGCTTTTTTGTAGACATGCATAGCATTGTAAAAAAAAAAACTAAGAATGCTGAAAAAAATTGACTTTTTTCTGCAGTGGAGACACAGCCATAGACTCCAATAGTTCATTGTCTGCCCTGCTCAGTCGTTTTTTGCAACATGTTTCACAAAATTACCAGCAGCAAAAACAAGCAGAAAAAAGACGATCTGTGAAGACAGCAGGACATTTTTACTATAGAAGTCTAGGGGAGCTGTTTTCAGTCGTTTTCTCAGTGTTTTTAAAAAACGAAAAGCGCTGAAAAAAAAGCAGACTTTTTTCTGTGCAGTGGAGACATAGCCTTACTTAAAATAATTTATGGTCTGCGAAAATAAAGGTGATCCAAAGAGTAGAAATGCTTGTTGTATGCAATGACCCAGGCATTTTTATTAAAACTGAGTGGTACACATAAAGCTGAGTAAGCCAGTTGTTTAACCAATGTCCTGTAGTACAGAAATGAAGTGAATGAGGGTGTAAGGAATATTGGGATGCTGTTGAATGAATAGATGATGTTTTGTAGAAAAATGTAGGGTAGGTAAACAGAAATGAATTAGATTAGAGAATGCTTAAGACCCGTCTAAAAAGATGTTCTTTTAGGGAACTAAGGATGTTGGTACCTAATTTCATTGTCTTATACACTGTATTCTAGACAACTATTGCAGCATGAGAAAAGCCACGTAATTGGGAGTGAAGGATCTGGATTATCGATATGAGTCTTAAACTGTTTTCTGAATATAGAAATCCGGGCAAACAGAGATGAAAGAGGAGATACAGAGTTGTACAGCACTTTGGAGAGGTTTAGGAGTAAGAATGATAAGTTTAAATTGAATTCTAGAATAAATTTATGTTTGTTTCAGAAAAGAACTTTATTGATGAAAACATAAAAAAAAAAATGCAAACAGTTCAAAGAAAGAGAATGTAAAAAAACAGGGGAGTGGATCCTTGGGGACGTGAAGGATGAGAGGGAAAAACAAAGATCCAAAAACAAACAGGCAAACAGACAAATGCAGCCAACATGCAGAGGTCATGTCCAGGCAGGAACAAACACAGCGGGCGAGAGAAGCAATGCAGGAAGTAAGCCTGCACTGCACAACAAAATCTTACACCCTGAGGGAAACAACAGGGGAGCCTAAGTAGTTCCCCAGTGTTGGCGATGAAGGGCAGCTGTGCCTGTTAGAGTCAAGTGCTTAAATGTTACCCTGCTGGAAGGCACAGAAAGCACTTGACTCTTCATAGCACAACTGCTGCAAGGGTCAAAAGGCATGATGCAGCAATGCCAGGTGGATTGTGACAAAATTAAAGTGGTTGTCCAAGTCTTAGTAAAAATAATACTTTGCGCCCGAGGCCCCATTTAAACAAAAAAAGGTATACTTATCTCTGGTTGTGGTTTCCAGTGCTGACTCTCCCCAGTCTTCATGTGTCTCTTCTTACATTACTATTCAGAATTGAGCAGTAGTGTAAGTTAGTGCATGTGAGTAGTGATGAGCGATTACGTCGACTATTGTCATCGGGTCGATAGTCGATATCGGCAATTATCAAGACGATTTCCGCTAGTCGATAATAGATTATCGTCGATGACCATTAAAGTCTATGGGAGAGGAACAACACCTTCATTCTTACCCCCGAACAGGGCTGGAAAAAGCTGGAATTAACATCCACAACATCAAATGGATACGTGCACATCTTGGGCAACACACTTAGGTTAAAAAGTCACAGAAAAAAAGTCACAGACCATTTACTATCCCTGTCTTGTACCACAGCCTGACCCTTAAATCTGCATGACCCACAAATTAAAAAGTGCCTGAAGGCAGTGTGATTTGAACCATCATTTTACTTGAACTGGACATTGAATTTCCATGTACTGGAATGCAGCATGAGCCCCAAACCTGCATGACCCCAAATTAAAAAGTGCCGAAAAAAGGAGTCTTTCAACCACCATTTTAGTTTCATTGGACATAGACTATCCCTGTCCTGGGCCACAGCATGAGCCCCAAACCTGCATGACCCCCAGATTAAAAAAGTGCCGGAAAAAAGAGTCTTTCAACCACCATTTTAGTTTCACTGGACATAGACTATCCCTGTCCTGGGCCACAGCATGAGCCCCAAACCTGTATGACCCCCAGATTTAAAAAGTGCCGGAAAAAGGAGTCCTTCAACCACCATTTTAGTTAAACTGGACATTGACTATACCTGTTCTGTAAAACAGTATGACCATTAAATCTGTCTGACCCCCAGATTAAAAAGTGCTGGGAAAAGGAGTCTTTGAACCACCATTTTAGTTGAACTGGAACATTGACTATACCTGTCCTGGGCCACACAGGGGCCCCCAAAAACCCGCATGACCCCCAGATTTTAAAAGTACCGGAAAAAGGATCTTTGAACCACCATTTTTAGTTGAACTGGAAAATTGACTATATCTGTCCGGGCCACAGCTGAGCCCTAAACCTGCATACCCGCAGATTTAAAAAAGTGCCGGGAAAAAGAGTCTTTGAACCACCATTTTAGTTGAACTGACATTGACTATATTCTTTTCCTGGGCCACAACATGAGCCCCAAACCTGCATGACCCCCAGATTTAAAAAATGCGGAAAAAGGAGTCTTTGAACCACCATTTTTTGTTGAACTGGACATTGACTATATCTGTCCCCGGGGCCCCAGCATGAGCCCCAAACCTGCATGACCTCAGATTTAAAAAGTGCCGGAAAAAGGAGTCTTTGAACCACCATTTTAGTTGAACTGGACATTGACTATATCTGTCCTGGCCCACAGCATGAGCCCCAAACCTGCATGACCCCAGATTTAAAAAGTGCCGGAAAAAGGAGTCTTTGAACCACCATTTTAGTTGAACTGGACATTGACTATATCTGTCCTGGGCCACAGCATGAGCCCCAAACCTGCAGACCTCAGATTAAAAAGTGCCGGAAAAAGGATCCTTTGAACCACCATTTTAGTTGAACTGGACATTGACTATATCTGTTTCCCGGCCCACAGCATGAGCCCCAAACCTGCATGACCCCAGATTTAAAAAGTGCCGAAAAAGGAGTCTTTTGAACCACCCCTTTTTGCTGAACTTGACATTGACTATATCTGTCCTGGGCCACAGCATGACCCCCAAACCTGCATGACCCCCAGATTTAAATATTGCCGTAAAAAAGAGTCTTTCAACCACCATTTTAGTTTCATTGGACATAGACTATCCCTGTCCTGGGCCACAGCATGAGCCCCAAACCTGCATGAACCCCAGATTAAAAAGTGCCGGAAAAAGGATCTTTCAACCACCATTTTTGTTTCACTGGACATAGACTATCCCTGTCCTGGGCCACAGCATGAGCCCCAAACCTGCATGACCCCCAGATTTAAAAAGTGCCGGAAAAAGGAGTCTTTCAACCACCATTTTAGTTAACTGGACATTGACTATACCTGTTCTGTAAAACAGTATGACCATTAAATCTGTCTGGGCCCACAGATTAAAAAGTGCTGGGGAAAAGGAGTCTTTGAACCACCATTTTAGTTGAACTGGACATTGACTATACCTGTCCTGGGCCACAGCAGGAGCCCCAAACCTGCATGACCCCCAGATTTGAAAAGTACCGGAAAAAGGAGTCTTTGAACCACCATTTTAGTTGAACTGGACATTTACTATATCTGTCCTGGGCCACAGCAAAGAGCCCCAAACCTGCATGACCCAGATTTAAAAAGTGCCGAAAAAGGGTCTTTGAAACCCCCATTTTTAGTTTAACTGGACATTGACTATATTGTCCTGGGCCACAACATGACCCCAAAAACCCGCATGACCCCAGATTTAAAAATTTCCGGAAAGGAGTCTTTAACCACCCTTTTTGTTGCTGGTTTTACTAACTGGACATTAAAATTTTTAAATTTTTTTGGTGCCCACAGAATTGAGCCCGTTTCCTTGCAATACAAAATTTTTAAAAATGTGCCCCCCGGAAAAAGGGGTTTTGAACCCCCAATTTAGTTTTAAATGGAAAAAATTGAAAAATAAATACCTGTCCTGGCCACAAGCATGCCCCCAAAACCTGCTGACCCAGAAAAATTTAAAAAAGTGCCGTGAAAAAAAAGTGAGTTGTCATTTGAAAACCCCAAAATTTTATTGAACTTTGACAATTTGACAAACTGTCCTGATCCACATTTTGAAAAGGGGCCATACCTGCCCTGACCCCAAAAAATTTAAAAAATGCTCGCGAAAAAAGGAGTCCTTTAACCAATTTTGTTAAATGGGCCCTGACTATAGCTGTCTCCACACCCTGACCCAAAAAATTTAAAAGACCTCAGATTTAAAAAGTGGGAAAAACTTTGAACCACCCTTTTGTTAACGGGCATGATATACTGTTCCCACAGCCATGACCCCAAAACCCATTTACAATTAAAAATCCAAAAAGGAGTAATTTGAAACTTTTGCAGAAACCTTGGGTTTTTTCCCGCCCCACACCCAAAACCAAAAAAATGATCTTTGGGGAACGAGTATAAAAATTCAGAGAAAATGATCATTTTAAAAACTTTTTCAAGAGGGCCATTTCTGTTTGAAGAGGAATTGAAGAAACCCGGGAACAAATCGGTGACCTCCTTTTTGGGCCAAACATCACAAGATCCTGCTGATTTATCTTGATGAAATTAAAACCGACCCACATTACGTGAAAGCCGGATGCTTGTCTGTAATGACCCTCCACGTGCTAAAAGGTCCCCCAGATTGACGGGTTTCTGGGCAGGACAACCCTTATGGGGGCGAGCGAGCTCGGCCATTCGTCCTTTTGGGATCCCCAATTTTTGGGGTCCGGAACAATAAAAAAAAAGGGGGGGGGGGGGGGGGGGGGGTGGGGGGGGGGGGGTTGAACCAATAGTCGTGCACCTGTCTTAAGTGCCTTTGTTTGATTGTCCCCGCTTACAGGTTGGTGAGGGGAAAATAAAGATTCCCAAGTCACCCATTGGCTTCTGCCCATTGCTGTTGTCCGCTACGGCTACTTGGCACTCTACTGCTGTCACGTCCTGCTTGTTCCACCGTGACTTTTTAAGAAGTGAAGCGACCAAAAGAGTCCCAGTTGATCAATGCAAGTCCCATTTCCGCATTTTTTTCTCTCTATTTGGTGGGGGGAAAAGGGAAAATCGATTTTGTTTTTTACCGGGGATCCCGGAGGGGGGCCACCAGTAACTTTTTTCATTTTGACGGGGCCTAATGCGGGGATCATTTGGGGGAAATGGAGCATCCAAACCTTTGAAGAGGAGCCTTTTATTTCCCCCCCTGGGTTTTAGGCACTAGCAAAAGATCTTTTCATTTCCCCCCGCCACAAATTTCGGCAACCCCTTTCCAAGGGGGGCGTCGTAAAGTCGGTTCTACGAAAACCTCCTCCTCCCCCCCCCCTCCGGGCCCGCTTCAACACAGCCCTACTTGCCTCAGATGAAAGCACCCTAGAGTATCGCCCCCTGCACTAGCTCTGGACCCCCCAAAACTTCCTAAGAAAACCGAAAAATTTAAACGCGGGGCCTTTTGATTGACGGAGAGAAAGGGTCCGGTCCGCATCGGTCCGTCTCCCCCTCCCTCGCTCGGGACCTGATTTTTTAAGTCCCCAAAGACGGTTACAGAACTAAGACACCACAAAAGGGCATGTGACAAGGGGATTGTCCGCACTGACCATTTTGGTGGCTTTTTCAAAACTGCAAGATGATGCAGATTCTTTCAGCTATGTGTTGCAGACATCACCAAATGCTAATTCATTACTCTGTTTATTTTGAAGCAATTGATATTGAGTTTTGTTTTTAATTTTTTCCTTTGATTTTGTTAGGAGATTTTGAGAGTATCCCCGAGTTCTTAATCTAGTGTCCACCATTTTCTCACATTGTTCGTAATCTTCCTGCAAAGTACATATTCTTTTAATTCTTACATATTCTCCATATGGTATAGCAGCAATAGTGTTAGGTGCATGACAGCTAGTGGCCTTAAGGATGGAATTACCGGTTCACGGTTTTCTGTATAGTGTAGTGACAACCCTATCCATGGCCAGATCGCCTGATAGATAAATGTCTAAAAAGGGGATACCTTCTTTACTCCAATTTCCTGTGAAATGTAAATTGCAATCGTTGTGATTAATATAATAAAAAAAAAATTGTATGAGCGCTACATCGTGACCACAAATTATCAAGAGGTCATCGATGTAGCGCCCATACCATGTAATGCAACCAGCGTAGGGATTATGTTCATTGAAGATGACATGATGCTCCCACCATGCCATCATCAAATTAGCCAACGCCAGGGAGGACCTGGCTCCCATGGGCGCCTTTATTGGAGGAAAATTTTATCCAAAAATTTAAAAATAATTACTTCATAAATATTCAAGGGTCATGATATAAATTCCGGGAGACCCGCCCCTAATACGTTAAAGGGGACGGGTGTACCCGCGACCACCAGGGAGGGTGGAAGCCCACCCCGGGGAACGGAATCTAAGACCCCCCGTATTCACCAAGCCCGCCGCAAGGGGGAAAGGATTTGCTGGGGGGGACCCTACCAGGTCTCTCACTGGCGGACTCCTGCGGTGGGGCCAAAGGGGTAGACGTAGTACAGATTCGTCAGGCAAGCTCGGGTGGGGGACGGGCAAAGGTCAGGACAGGGGGCTCGGGAAGAAACGGGGAAAGGGCGACGGTCAGGGCAGGCGGAAAGTACGGGGTCGAAAAAACAAAGCAAGGGGTATACAGGGAAAGACAAACAGACAGACTATAACCTTTCTCCAAGTAAACAACAAAGGGACCCGGGGGCCGGCAGGAAGGGGGCCAGCCCTAAATAGGGCAGCCCCCGGGCAATACCCAAATTTTCCCGGCCATCCCCCTTTAAATTTCAAACAGCCGGGCCGCGCCCCCCTGGGGCGGAGCCACGCGCCGGGAGACGGGGACTGACGAGCAGAGGGGGCCCGGGGGAATTTGGGTGCCGGCGGGACTGGGAGAAAAAAGGGGACCCCGAACCCGAATTGCGGGAGGGGCTCCCGGAAGCCGCAGCAGGAGCCCTGGACCCGAGACAGAGGTGCAGGGCGCCCCGTGACAGTACCCCCCCCCCGGGGCCCCCCTTCTTAGGGGGATGAAAAATCTCGGGAGAGATTACGGTTCAGGTTTTCCCTCCGGCCCCAAGACCCCCTTTTCAGGCCCAAAACCCCCTTTCCCAGTCAACCAAAAGCCCGTTTCCTCTATTTCCCTCAACCAGGATTTTTTTACTTAAAAAGACATTGGAAGCATCAGCTATGGGTGGAGGGGGGATAGACTTTGGAGAGAAACTTTTTAAGAACCAGGGTTTTAGTAGAGAGACGGGGAAAGAGTTAGGAATTCTCATGGGGGGAGGAAGCCGTTTTTGTAAAAACCGGGATTAATGCGAGTAAAAACCTCAAAGGCCCCCAGGAAGCGGGGTCCCTTTTTGTAGGAGGGCATCTTAAGAGGACATATTGGCCCAGCCAACCTTGTCCCCGGGGGAAAGACAGGGGGAGGACTTTTTCCCTTGTGGGTTTTTGGGTCTTCATGCCCGGGGAAGCGCGAGCGGGAATTGGCGGGTTGGGCCCCGATGGTCTTTAGCCAAACCCAGTGCGTCCGCCGCAGGAACCTCGAGGGAGAGCCAAGGGAGAGGGGGGGGGATCAGAAAAATTACAATTAAAGGGGGGAACCCCCAATTCTGACCCCGGGAGTTTACGAAATCCCCCCCCATGGCAAAAATTTGCCAATCCCCTTGGGTTCTGAAACGAAAGTGGGAGATAACCTCCCAAGCCCTTTTTTACTCTCTCCCCTGCCACGCCCCTAGGGGTAAGCAACAAAATCATTTTTTCACTGGATTTTGGGAACCCCGGGCAGCCAAAATTTGGAAACAAACTGGCTCCCGACCCGGACGTTTTGGGGGGACCCCATGCAGAGGGAAACACTGGAAAAATAGTAGCCAATGGGTGGCCGATGGCAGCCCGGCGGGTGGACGAAATCGCCTTTTGGGGAGAACCGATCAGTATCACCCAAATGACGGTGTTGCCGCCGAAGGAGGGAGATCGTTATAAAGTCCATGCAATTTTTGGCCAATTTTTGTTGGGAAATGGGTAGTGGGTGTATGGGCCTGCCGGCTTGTACGGGGCGCTTGTGGGGGCACAGGGTTACAGGCCGAACAAAATCCTTGACACCCTTGACGGTTTCGGGCACCAATAAAGGGATATCAAAAGGAACGTCCCCAACCCCGGGATCCCGGGCCACAAAAAGCAATGGCCCCTTTTCAAAAAGCGTCTGCGGAGAGCAGGGCAACGTAGGTCCTACCTGGGGAAATTTCCCGGGAGGAAAAACGGGACAGCCAAATAAGGCTTTTGGGGGGAATTTAAAAGCTCTGGAGTGGAATTCCTCACCCCCCATCAAAGCCCGGGGAAAGGGCTCCGCCTTGAGTTTTTCCCGGGGGGCCGGAAGTGAATTGGTATCAAAACCCGGAGAAGAAGACACCCCTACCGGGCGGGGTTAAGTCGCTAGCCTCTGGGGGTATTGAAGGTTTTTTGGCCGAATAAGAAATGGGATGGGGAGCCCCTCCAATAGGTAGCTCCTTTCTTCCAAAAACCCTCTTTATGGCCAGAACTCACGGGCGCCATCGGTAGTTCCCTCGGCGGGAGAACGTTTTGGGAAGAAGTCCCAAATTACGGTCTTTCCGGGGCCCTTTTTTGGGAAAAAAGGCTCCGACCCCCACAGACAGGCATCCAATTCCCAAAGGGGAAGGGTTTCGCGGGGGCCCCCGGAGAGGACAAGCGTGGTAAAGCAGACTTAGCTTTGCAATTCCTCCTCACTTGGAGGCCCCGCGGTGGGTTAGCGTGTTTCTTTGTGGAGCCCCCTATCGGGGCCACAAGGTAAGAAGTGGGGGGTAAATTGGCGATAAAATTTTCGAACCCAAGAAACGCTGTATGGGAAGAGATGGGCGTGGCCCCGCAACACCCGACAGCTTTTCTGGACCATTTGTAGACCCGATCAGAAATAAAAGTACCCCCGAAAGGAAGGTTTTTGGAAGAGGGACTTTTCCAGCTTTGGGTAAGGTGATTATCTCGGGGGCTTTTAAAACCCGACGGGCATGACAATGGGGGTCCAGGTCAGGGGAATACACCAAAAAATCGCCAAAGGACCACTACACAGGGTGAGAAGTCCCAAAAGTCATTCCGAGCTCCCAAGACGAAAGGTGCATTACACATCCAAAGGCATTACCAGGGACTCGAAAATGGCCATCCCTTGGGGTTAAGGCCGTCTTCCCTTCATGCCCTTGCGGGGTTTAACCAAATTTAGGGCCCCCTTAGATCCATTTGGAGAAAACCTTTTGCCCTCAACGTCAAAAAAACCCGGGCCAACGGGAAGGGACCCATTCTTACCTGATCTTATTCAACCCCGGTAATCAAAGCAGGGTCGCAAGGTACCATCCTTCTTTTTACGAAGAAGAACCTGCCCCCGCGGGGGAAAAGGGCTTCCGAAAAACCCCTTCTGGAGATTCTCACGAATGACTTGGAATGGCTTTGTCTCCCCGGGAAAGGTAAGGGGGAACTCTGCCCCGAGAGGGTGGTACCCCGGGCAAAAGGGGCAATCGGACAATCAAAGGACGTTGGGGGGCAGGGTCTCTGCTTTCTTTTTCGGGGAAGA
The DNA here is from genome assembly GCA_025379985.1 of Phyllomedusa bahiana. Lineage (NCBI taxonomy): Eukaryota > Metazoa > Chordata > Amphibia > Anura > Hylidae > Phyllomedusa > Phyllomedusa bahiana. The sequence continues at coordinate 25,478 of JAODAL010027914.1, read as the reverse complement.
CATCGCTTCCTGGGAATACGGGGAAGACCCCGAGGCTTTGCGGTACCGTAAAGCGCTGGCAACCCGCGAGGTGTCACCAAACAGCGGACCACACTCTGGCCCCATCGAAACCTCCCGCCCCCTCAAGCACCGGGGGATGGGTTGCCCATGGTAGACCCAAAAGGGGCGGGGAAAAAGACCGGGTAACACATAAACATATCTCTTTTGTGAAGTGCCCCCCACTTGGAGGGAACAACGGCTCATACGGAAACGGCTGGGTCACGGAGGGTCTCTCCACTGACGAGGAAATGGGCGGGGTTTACAGGGGGAAACCCTGGGGAAGGCATGTTGAGACACCGGGCAGCTCCAGGAAGTTTCCAGCAGAACCGGAGTCCAAGAAGCCCGAAACTTGAAAATGGGTCCCGGGTTCAGTGCCCCAGGACCGAAATTTCAGGCGGGAGAGAGACCACAGCTTTGGGGTGCTTCCCCACGAGCCCCGGTGTGCCCCTTTTCCCGACACCGTGGGCGAAGCAGCAACAACGGGGGAGGGGATCAAGCTGCCGCAGTAAGGGGCATAATTTCCCTTTACCCGTCGTTAAAACCTTTCGAGCAGGTGGGGTCCCTCCACTTCAGCCCTTCACCTGCTGGGGAAGGGGGCGGGGAGGCCCTAGAAACCCGGAAGGAGAGACGGGGTGAACGGTGGTTCTTGCTCTTGGGGGAGCTCCCACCCTTCTGCGAACGAGCAAACCGGGTTTTCCCCGTGGGAATTTCCCTTAAAGAAACGGAAGGCCCCGGGGGGCGGGGCCCCTCCTTATTGGGGGTGGAGAGGGCCTTTCTTGAAACGCAAATGCTTTCATCGTTCCACTAGCTCCGAGCTTTGGCAGAAAAGCACGGGGTAGTCCCAACGGGGGATTCCCTTCGCAGTTCAACATGGCGTTTCGGCAATGACGCCACGAGAGGGTTTCCCGAAACATTCCGGAAATCTTTTGAAAAGTCACTAAAAGGCCGTATAGGGGGCCCCTCGTCCCCCAGAGGGTTCCCAGGGAGGCAAAGGGGAGGGGGAAATGACCATGAAAGGGCCCCCTTGGATCTTTCTGACGAAACTGACCTCCATGATTCCACCTGAGGGGGGATGGGATGAAGCCCCCCAAACCCTTGAATCCCCCTAAACTTAGCGGGATGGATACGGGGCTTGGACCGACTGGGGCAACTGCCATGGGAGGGGAAACCCCGGGGGGACTGTGTGCGATGGCGAAACTCTGCACCAGGGGGAAGTTCCGGCGTTGCGCTTGCTGCGCGATCTGTTTTGGGCTCTTGGCCACAACGGTGGGATACGGGACACTTGGCATCGATCCTGGCGGGATCCATAGCTGGATCCCGTAACGACGGGTAGTGGACCGCGGACCACCGAGGCAGGTGGAAGCCCCCCAGGGAACGGGAAACTAGAGGCCCGGGATTTAACAGAGCCTGCCGCAAAAGGGGGTGGACTTGCTCCGGGAGTCTACCAGGTCGTCCATGCGGGGCTTTCCTGCGGGGGGCCAAGGTAGACTTATAAAGATTGTCAGGCAAGCTCGTGGTCAGGACAGAGAAGGTCAGGACAGGCGGTCTGGGCTAACTGGACAGGCAACGGCAGGGCAGGCGGCAAGATACGTGGGCGATAAACTAGACAAGGGGGACTACACGGAAAACAAAACATCTAGACAAAAACGCTTTCTAGGGGGGTAAACACACTAAGGACCGGCGAGGCCGCAGGGAAGGGCCAACCAAATAGGACGTCCCGGGAAAGCCAATTACCCCGCATGCCCCCTTTTAATTTTCAAAAAGCCGGGGCCGCGCGCGCCCCGGGGCGGGGCCCCCCCGGGGGGCGGACTACTGAGAGGAGCGCACCCGGGGAATTGGGGCCGGCGGGACTGGGAGAAAGCGGACCCCGAACCCGACTGGGAGGGGCTCCCTGAGAGCCCCAGCACGGGCGCGCCTGCGCCGAGACAGAGGCGCAGGGGGTTCGTGACATACGTAACGGTGAGGAAAAAAAAACCACAAGACAACAAATCATTTTGGGAAAACAAGTCAAGCTATGACTCAAGGGTTACCAAGTAAGGCAGCATTCCACTCTTTTTTTTGACATTTTGTACACCGCCTAAATATCCCGTTTTTGCTTACAAGGGCTGCAATATTTTTTCCACCCTATATTAAAATTTTTTATTAATGAGTTTTTACCTGCATGATAGGTCTCAAACCTGGGGGGAACTTTTTTTTGGGAAATTTTTTACTAGGGTTGGTTTTAAATTTTAATTTTAAAAGGTGAAGCATTTTGGGGCATACACTTTGACTTGAACAAGACTAGAAAAGTAAAAACGCATTACCCTTTTCTTAGGTGTTTTATATCCCCTTTTCTGTGCTTTTTTTAAAACCATTTAACAAAAAAGGTTTGTCGTTTTCTAAAAAGGAAGCATTTGGGGATGTCTGCGACAAACCCCAGGGGGGGTATTTTGGGGCATGCCCCCCAATTTTCTTTCTTATTGCTTAACCCCCCCAGCCGCGGAGCCCCCGTGAGAGCCACACGAGCACCAGTGTTTTACGGCCCTTCCACACTAAAAAGGCAAGAGGGGGATTGACCGGGTTTCCCCGGGTTCTAGGGACTTTTGCTGTTTGCAGAGCTCTTTAAACCTTTCCTCCACCTGGGGGGCTCAACACCCCGGGGTTTCCCGAACCGCTTTTTTGTAGCCCAGGTGTCATTTTCGTACTGCGAAAAGGGAAATTGTGCTGCGCCACAATCGCTGGAGCATGGGGAGGGGGGAAATTTTCCAGCGTGTTCCCAATAAACAAGGGAGAGGGTTGAGGGGGACCCCCGAGTGACGCTGCAACGCACCCAAAGGAGGGGCCCGAAGAAAGGGTCCGAAGGGCAAATTTGCGAACTCAGCCCTCGAGCCTTCCTCAGCGGGCAGTCCGCCCGGGTGCGCTTTAAAAAATTTCGGAAACGAAATTTTTTTCCCCTATCAATACCCCCCGGGGACTAAAAATTGCTATTTTCAAAATTTTGGGTGAAAGGTGGCTCTATGAACAAAGCTACTGCCCCAAAATTTGAAAAAAAACACCTATTTAAAATGTTTTAGGATAATAAAATTTTTTTTGGGGCACCTAAAAATACCCCTGCGGTGACGAAAAAATTGCTGTTTTAAAAATTTAAATGCAAGGGGGGTCTTTTGAAAAAAAGGCTGGCCCTACCCCAAAAGTTAAAAAAAAAAACACCTATCTGAAATGAAAGGGGATAATAAAAGGTTTTTTTGAAACCAAATCAATACCCCTGCGGGGGAGAAAAAAATTGCGTATTCAAATTTAAGTGCAAGGTGGTTTTAAAACAAAGCGGGACGGGGCGTAAAAAGTGAAAAAAAACCCTATCTGAAATGTAAAGGGATAAAAAAAAGGTTGATTTTTGGGGGCCCCTTCAAATACCCTGCATTTTATTTAAAAAAAATCTGTACCCCTAAATAAGACAGTCTGAAACAAATACAATAAAAATTTCCCCAAAAAAAAGGGAAAAAAAAGTGTTAATAAAAAACCCATTAAAAATGCGGGGCCCAAAAACACAGTTTTGGGCCCGCACAAACCCCTTTTCCCCTTTAAAGACCCTTTTGGGCCGTTGTGTTGGGCCCGCAGCCCCCCCCAACCCCCGGGGCTTTACAGTGCTAGATGCCCCCTTTAAAAAATTCCCTTCACCCTTTAAAAAAACTAAAATCTGAAAATCTCTAATCTACCTAAGTTCTTAATTTTCACAGCAAAAACATATTTTTTTGTGTAAACAAATAGAACCGTTTCGCGAGCTTTTTTTGAGGAACTGAGCCCCACATCCTGCTCTTATGATACACAGGCACAAAACTGAGGCTAAAAAGGGGAAGGGGCCTTTTCTATTAAAACAAAGGGTAATGTGATTTTTACACCCAATCGCAAAATTTTACACTTCCCAGTAAGGGACTCCCCACACCAGCACCCTCTCTTTTCTGTAATGTTTTGGGCTGGGCCCCCAAAAAAGCCGGGAAACACTAAAAAAAAGGGCCCCGGATATTAATAGTTTAAATGCCCCAATTTTCATAAGTTTTTCCGCTGATCAAAAAAACCCGGTTTCAACATAAAAACCCGGGGCCGATTTCAACTTTGTCCTTTAATAATCGCTAAACACCCCTTTTGATTTCTGCAGCCAAACACCCAGCAATTTTTTTAAGGGGGCCCCCTTGAAGCAAATTTTTTTTTTTTAGGACTTCAACTAAAAAGCAAAAAATTTAAAAATCTTAAAATTTTTAAAAAGTCAGAAACAAACCCCTACGGGAGGCCCATGTAATTCCATCAGAACAGTCCCCAATTTTTGGCACCGTTTTATTTCCCTCTTTCGTTTTTAAAAAAGTATGCCCCGTGACTATCCCAAACGAGAAACCCATAAGATAAAAAAATAAAAAAGAAAAACTGAAGTAAATCCCACTCAGGATCAAAGGGGCCCCAAGGATGGAACATTTAAGTGCCAAAATTTAAAATTTGGGGTTCTTTTGTTGAAATCAGGCACTATCTACAGAGCTCTAAAGGTTTAAAATTTGTCAATAAGAAAGATAAACAACTCCACCCTGCTGATAAGACAAAGACATCCCCCAAACCCCAACCACTGCAAAGGAGAAAGGGGGTGGGAAACAAAAAAAGGGCTTAGTAAGAAAAGCGGAGTTAAAAAACTAAAAAAATCTAAAATGAAAAAAAATGGAACGCAATGTATTTGGTAACTTTTCTTTACCTTCCCTATTTTTTAAAAGTTTTATCAAAGAAGGGAAAAATACCCCTTTAATAAAATTTTTTTCCCTAAAGTTTCATGTGGCCATAAAATTTTACTTTTTGTTTTTAAAATTTTTTGCTTATCCAGGAAACATGTACCCTGTTTTTTGTCATGTTTTTACTGTCAAAACATTGGGGTAAAAAATTGTTCCCAATTTAATCACCTTAAAAAGTTAATGTAAATGGGCTCAGAGCGGGAAACGGTAGAAGGGGCCCCAGGCTTGTTAAGAATCACTTTAAGGGTGCCAGGGGGCCTTTTTCCCAATTCTTTTGGTTTTAGGCCCGGGAACACACCCAAAGAAAATTAAATTCAAATTTAAATTTTAATTAAAAGGTGTTTAAACTTCTTTTATGGGGGAACCGTGGAAAAAAACTCATCTACTTTTTTTACCTGTTTCGCCTGAGCCTTTTATTCAGTACCGTAAAATTTAGTTTTTTAAAATTTTAGATGGGACCTTTTTTTAAACTCAAAAAAATACCTTTTAAATTTATACACCAGAAACTAGTCACGAGAGACAAAATTAGTTTGAAAATTTCTTAATCTAAAAAAAAACTATTACCTAAATCTTATTTAAACCATTAAAAAAAAAACATCACAACTCGGGGCAGTAAGATGATTTTTATAAAAATCCAAAAAAATTGTTTACGTAAATTCACAATTTCTTTCAAAAAAAATTTTAAGTGGAAAATTTTTTGGTATAAAGTGCTCTTCATCTTTTTTTCTTGTTTTTTAACCCCCCTTTTGAGGGCAGGGATCCTCACAACCCCCCAAAACCAAGGGGGCAATACTGCAGAAACCATCTCCACATTTCTTGCCTTCTCCCTTTTTTTAAATTTTAATTTGTGCCCAGCAAACCAAACTTTTTGGAGGGCAAAAAGGGTTTGGGGGCCCCTGGGGGCCTAGGGTTGCCTACCATGCACTGCATAGAATTACCGCATTTTTATTACACCCAGTTATTTGCCATTACATTGTAGGGGAAGTGTAGTCTGGCGACCGTGGGGTGTTTTTATGGCTTACATAAATTAAACCACACTAAAAAAAAACATTTAATTTTGTTAAATCCCCCGGGATTATTTGTTATTTAGTTTCTAGCTGCTGAAAACTATATTTTATAGCCAAAACCATTATTAAAGGCGGGGGTCAGCTCCTAAATATATTACATTATCCCAATTTTCGGAAATCAGGCAACACTTCAACAGAAGTTATCTCCTATATCTCTAGGTTCTTCAATGTCAAATTGCCCAAAAGGGCCCTTTGGGGAATGTGGTGAACTTGCTAGACTCACAATCTAGATTCTAAGTCATGCTGTCTGTATGTTTTTTGAATTTGGGGAAAAAATTCTGTCAAACACGGGGGAAACCCAACTCCTTCCAGATGTTGCTTTGTGAAAAGATTTGAATCTAGGACCACTAGAGCTGCAAGACAACAGTGCTAACTAATGATCTACTGTGTTCCTTTGGCTGCTGCCATATTCCCATTTTATTTAAAAAGAACTAATTTTTCACAGCATATATGTTCTCAATTTTTAGCATTCATTGAAGTCTGTAAAGCTAATTAAGTTTAATCATATGTTAGCAAATAATTACTTTAAAAATCTTCTATAGCAAGTCATATTTCAAAGAAAGCTTCTAAAGAACTAATTAATATGAAGAGTCAGATTTATAATTTAACCCCTTAAGGACCCGGCGTTTTTTTTTTTGACACGTTCGTTTTTACCTCCTCGCCTTCCCACAGCCATAACTTTTTTATTTTTTCATCTACATAGACCTATGAGGGCTTTTTATTTTGCGAGACGAAGATGTACTTCTATTGGTTGTTATTTCCACTGTACTATAGAATATACTGGGAAACCACAAAAAAATTCCAAGTGGGACAAATTGTGAAAAAAAAAAAACCTTATTTTTGCCTGGTTTATGGGTGTTTTGCTTTTACGGTGTTAAATCTTAGGTGAATACAATGTGTTATCTGTATTCTACTGGTTGATACGCATCCGGCAATACCAAACAGGTAGGGTTTTCGTTATGTTTTGGTACCGTAAAAAAAATTCCAAACTATTTCTATTTTTGAAATTTGCGTTGTGGCGCCAGTTTGTGCCACCAATAACTTTTTTGCACTAACACCTACAGACGTCAGTGAGGGTGCATTTTTTGCGGGTTGAAGTGTACTTTTTATCGGCTAGCAGTTTCGGAATTCATGCGACTTTTTTGATCACTTTTATTCCATTTTTTAAGTGACATATAAAATGACCAAAAAAACGCATTTTGCCGTTCAGATTGTTTTTTCTTCTACGGGTGTTCAGGCGTACAGGATAAATGTGTTAAATTTTTATATTCAGACTTTTTCGGACAAGGCGGAATACTCAAATATGTGTACTTTTTTATTATTTTATTGTTTTTAATTTGTAAAATGGGGAAAAGGGGGTGATTTGAACTTTTAATACTTTTTTTGTACTTTAAAATGTATAAAATTTTTTTTTACTTTAACATTGAGTCTACATAGGGTGCTTGACCACTAGGTGGCGCGATTGTCAATACAGTCAATACATAGACAATGCATTAAACTGTACCAAGATGGCGGTTTCCCCACTTCCTGTCTGCGGACAGAAATGGGGCAAACCAGGACATGGGAGGGACGGGAGCCTTCAGAAGGCTCCCGACTGCCATGTCGGGTGTCGGATCGCTCAGGTTATGCTGCGGCGATGCAGATCACCCTGAAGATCGGTGTGCGGCACCGAACTTCATTCATTCAGACGCCACGGCCATCTTTGCAGCGGCATCTGAATGGTTAAACAGTGCGGGCGGCACTGCCCATTTGCACTGTAACGGCCGGGTGTTAGCGCTGACTAGCAGCTAACACCCGGCGGCTGTGCCTCCAAGGTCCTTAAGATGTTAAAAAAATAAGGGTGACATGTATGATCTAGGCACATAGAGGCCAGTTCTAAATAGCTTTAACCCCTTACTGCCGGAGCCAGTTTTACCTTTCCTGGGGGGGGGGGGTGGGGTGGGTGGGGGGGGGGGGGGGGGGTGGGGGTGGAAGAGCCCCGGTTTAAAACAATTGGAATGTGTCACTTTATGTGAGAATAACTTTTTCACACTTTTACCTATCCAAGTGATTCAGAGACTGTTTTCCCATGACACATGGTGCTTTAAGTTAGTAATACATTTTGGTCCAAAAGGTCCTTGTTAATTAGTGAAAAATATCAAAATATCATGAAAATTTGCAAGAAGTTCAAAAATTTCTGCGTGTAAGAGATAGTTATTCCACTCAAAATAGTTTATAACTAATATCTACCATATGTCTACTTTAGGTTGCATTCATTTTTTTAAATGTTTTTTTTTTTTTTACCACATTAACGGGCTTAGAAATTTAGTAATAATTTTTCACATTTTCAAGAAAATGTGCAAAATAGATTTTTTTAGGGACCAGTCCAGTTCTGACGGGACTTTAAGGGGTTTGTATGTTACATACCCCCATAAATGACAGCATCAAAGAAACTAGACCCCTTAAAGTATTTAAAAAAGCATTTAGGAAGTTTGTTACCCCTTTAGATATTTCACAGAAAGTAAAACAAAGTCGAGGTGAAATGTAAAAAATTTCACTCTTTTTGCAGATTTCTTGCAGATTTTAAATATTTATTCATTACTCACTGGAACACAGTAGATGTGACCAGTAAATGCAATTTACAATGATTCCTAATTTCCCATTTTCAGCGATATCCCATTTTTTAGCTAGTGCACTTTGGGGCTAAACCCTAAGCCCCAGAATAGGAGGGCCCCCTCCAGACTCTGTGGTCTATTTTCTTTAGATTTTTTTAGGCGATATTTTTGGTTTGCAGCACCTGACCTGGGGTGCTAAACTTAATAAACCCCCCTAAAAAAACCCATATTGGAAACTACCCCCTTAAGGAAAATACCCGGGGGGTGCAGTGAGATATCGACCCACAAGTGTTTCACACTTTTTTAACGTTAACACTGAAAAAAAAAAAAAAAAAAATTTCTAACACCTGCAATTTTTTAGCGAAAATGTTTTCATTTTCCAGGGAAAAACTGGAAAAAAATGACCCCAAATTGTGTTAGCAATTTCTTCCCATGTTGGGAAATACCCTTTTTTAGTGTAAACTGCTTTTGACCCAGGGCAGGGCTACAATGGGGGAGCGCTTTTTGGGCTTTTGGAATGCAGATTTTGGTGGGCCCTGTGCTTTTGCAAAAACCCTCCAAAGTAAAACGGTAAACCTTCCAGAAGTTGCCTTTTTTTTGGATTCAACACCACCATGGATTATAAGGGGGTATTGGCATTTTTGGGGGCACAGGTGTTCCGAGTTTTTTTAGTGTTGGGCCATGAAAAGGGGGGAAAAAAAAAAGTTCCCCCATGTTTTTTGGGTTCATTTTTACAGTGTTGCCATACGGGATAACTTTACTATGGGGGGTCGGTACAATTGCAAAATATAAATTTTAATAGTTTAATAGTTTTTTCTTTTTCAAATAGAAAAAGGTTTTTTAAAAATTGCGTTTTTTTGTTGCATTGACAGCCATAACTTTTTATTTTTTTGTTTTGGGGCTGATTTAGGTTTTTTTTTGTGGGATGAGTTTTATGTTTTTATTGGTCCCTTATGGGGGGATTGAGGTTTGATCATTTTTGTTAAGGTTTTTTTGAGGCATTTTTTTAAAAAAATCAACAATCCTGTAGTTTTTTTTTTTTATTTTTTACAGCGGTCACCGTGTGGTATAAATGGGCATCCCAGATTTATCAGAGGTCGTACGATTACAGCGATACCCAATTTGTATATTTTTTTAGGTTTTACAATATTCAATTAAGCAACAGAGAAAAATATAGGTTTCTAGGCTATTTTGGGAAATGACTCATTTATTAAAATTTTTAGCCATAAAAGCCTTGAGGTAAATTGTGGGGATTTATTTTGTGAGACTCTCATGCCCCTTTTACCCCCTCGCGAACATAGAAATATTAGGGTTTGGGCCCCCCTTCCTTCTTTCATTTGATGCTCTATTCCCCCTGTTTCAAAGGCGCTGATCCCTTTCCTTGCTTGGATTGAAAGGCCCACGACCAAACGGACCTCACATAAGAAAAAACAAAAACAAAGGAACCGAAGAACATTCTCCAATCCAGCTTTTCGGTGCAAAAAATCGGCAATATTATTAAGGATTCGGTACAAAAGGGATAAATACAGTTAGCGAGGCAGAAGCTAACGCGTTTCGGGGAATTTTGTATATTGACCTTGTTCAAACCCAGCCATAACACAATCTGCGGGATTGCTCAATATATATACGTATTTGGGCGTGATTTTTCATCGTCATTTTCTGGCATAAGAAATCAGATTTTGTGGCATAGACTCGTTAAAAAAATACAACACACAACAATAACAAATTCAAAATGCATGGCTTAAACCTAATATATATCAATAATTCGTTATGATATTTAAAGTCCGTTTCGGGGCTTCTGGTTTTCAACCCAAATCCAAAGGCTTCCCGCTGCGGACATAGCGCTCCCAATCACCTCCTTTGGGGGTTTAGCAACCTTTTCTTTGAATGGAAACAGAAAGAGAAGGTAAGTACACCTAAAATGTTTTCAGGCGCCAAGTCAAAACATTTACTAGAAAAAAAAAATTTAGGTGTACTTACTTCTCTTCTGTTTCCATGTCATAGTAAAGGTTGCTAAACCCCAAGAGGAGGAGGGTGATTATGGAACGGAGAGCGTTGGGTTCGACAATGCGGGAAGCCTTTTGGCATTTGGGAGTTGAAAACCAGAAGACCCAAAAGGACTACTCTTATTGTAAGATTTATTTGTATATTTATTAGGTTTAAGCCATGCATGTTGATATTTATTAGTGTTCAATGTGTGTTGTTGTTTTTTAAGAGTCTATGCACATAATCTGATTGCTACCAGGAAATGAACGTATGAAAAAACGCCGCCCATTTTCGGTAGATTATTTTGGAGCATTAGTCTGATTTGTGTTATGCCTCTCCACGTGAACCAAGGGCAATATGCAATAATGCCCGAAACGCAGTTTAGCTCTGCCTTGCTAACTGCTTTATTTTATCCCTTTTGCACCGAATCATTAATTATAAATATGCCTGAATTTTTGCTCCAAAAGCTGGATTGGAGGAATTATATCGGTTAATTTTTGTTTTTTGGTTTTTTTTTTAAACCATCATTTGGCTCATTTCCTTCCTGGGATAAAAATCTCCGGACTACGATCTGTTTCAGTGGTGGGTGGTGATTAAGTCTTTTTGAAATGCTAGTGTGGTTGTTTCAAACTTCATATTTATGTAGTACTACCTGGCTTTGTCTTCCATTAATTATTTTTCATCCTCAGTACTGATGTCAAGATGCAAACTTAAAATTTAAAGTATTTTCAAGCTTTTTCTCTTCAGATAGGAAAGTTTATAAATTCATCTTTGCCATGATGGATAAGCATTTTGAAATTTATCTTGCAAAAACAATTATAGGTCTTACATATTGAAGGGGTTGTTTCATATAAAAATGAACTACAGGGTGAGGACATTTATATGATACTATAAATAACAATGGGAATGGTTGGTGATATCAACTTCCTGTTTGTGGACATTAATATATTTGGTAGGTATTTATAAAACTTTTCAAGATGTGTGTTGACCATAAGCTGGCCCTTTTGGAAGTCGGCCATTTTGGATCCAAACTTTATTTTTTCCTATGGGTAGATGGTCATGTATCAAAACTTATTGAGAATTTCACTAGGAAAATCAGTGGTTGTGCTTAGGTTTTAATGGTAACCTTTATTCTTTCACCACCATTCCAGTGCTGGTTCTGCCCAGTCTTTTGTGCTCGTATTAGTGTTTTCTGATAATGGATACGTCACCTCTGCATCACATTAAGTCACCTTGCCACCTCTTACATCACCCTTCAGAAGTAAACATGGTGATGTAAGCATAGGCATGTGACCGCTAGAGTCATGATGTGATGTTCAGAAGAATTAAACAAAAGACCATGGAGAACCAGTGATGGAATGGAGGTGAGCAGGAGATGAGCATATTTTTTTTTTCTGTTTAATTGGGCACCAACGGCAACATGTATGTACGGGGCTGCGCCAGAAGTCTGGTGTCTTTTCAGCCCAAAAACTGTTCGCTATATTTTTTCTGCAGGTGACTCCCAGCTATAGGTGGATTAAGAAGCGCCCCACGTGTCAACTTTTTATGCTCCTGTGAGAATGGGGGGGGGGGGCAGGGGGAAGCGGAGAAGTATCTAACGAGAAATTGATGAAACTGAGTTGAGTTCAGTGAGAGGGAGGTGTGTCGATAGTCGCAACGGATAAAAATATAAGGGCGACTACACTGGGTGCCAAAATACATACATGTTGCCCTAGCAGCTTACTTTTTCATTTTTATATGAATCAGACAACTCCTTTAATATACATTGTATAATACTCATTACAATGTTCCATTTACTGTCACCCTCTATCACAGCAACCATCAAGTGAATAATACCAGTACTTTCTATAGAGAATGTGCTTTTTCATCATTCTAGGCATCTTGGTTAAGTAAATACACAGTTCACTTTTATCTTCAATAGATGCACCAGTTCTTCACATGATGTTAAGTATATGTCTCTTACCATTCAGTATAATAGTTACAGGACGTAACAGGGAAAAGTAATGTTTTCTGGTTACTTAATATTTTATGTTCAAAAGAAATAAGAGGGACAGAATACGAAAAATTTAATTGTGTTAGATTGGCAACAGACCAAGTACAACTGGAACAGTTAAGGTCCTATTTAATCGAAGAAAAGGATTTTGAAATCTCGATTAGAAGGTTATTAAAAAGATCTATTAATCATGAATTCGTCTTGCAAGCACGGTTCTTTTGTTGTAAAGATTAAGATTTTCACCTCTACCAACCTCAATAACAATCCCAAGAGCTCAATTGCTATTTTAAATACATTTCTGTCTGATTTTTCTTAAATACATATATATCATATGAGCTGTACACAGCTTAGTGTGAAAATAGTTTTATTGTATATATTCCTTTTGCCCTTAACTTTCCAATGATATGAGAGAATATCTTCTGTAACCTTGGCACGTTTTATGTACTTATGTCAAGTAACACCATGGTATGCCACATATTTTATCTTGATCCATAAGCGAAAAAAGAAAAAAAAGTAAGCCACTTCTTATCAATGTCAGGGCAAACCAAAGTATAGGCGTTCGAAAATAAGTCTTAAAATCTCTTCAATCTGCGTCTACTTAAACTATAGTATAGTATATATAGTATAGTATACTATAATATATTGTTTTTATTATCACATATAGAAAAAAAATGTTAGGAAAATTAATTATGAAAAGGCTAAGATTGTTTTTATGATGGGAAGGAAAATGTGAAAATCACCCTCAAATGAGTTCTGTCAAGTGCAGAACCTCCAGACATAGTAGATTTATTTATATGTAAATCGATTCTTACATTACTACTTAAAGGGGTTGTCTCACTACAAGGATTGCTTTTTATGTTAAAGATCTTGCAAAAACAAGTCACTTTGCAATATATGTCCATTAACTGTGTCCTTACCTCTGCCTAGTTATCCCCTACCTTTTGTTAAGGGTAAACCTGCATCCAGCTCCTCAGGTAGCTTATTGACTACAAACCTGTGTAGATCTATCCTGATTGGATGCCAGCACCAGGTTGCTAATATTTTGCTACAGACCTGGCTTCTACTGAGAATAGTGTAAAGCTAGTAAATACACCCATGAATTCAACTAGAAGAAAACAAGAAAACCGGACCTGAGGTAAGATGGATCAATATAGTGAGACAACCCCTTTAAAGGGATTGACAAGTTATTACATTGATTTTTTTTTATTGGGTGGTTGTTTTTGTATATCATTTTTTATATAAGATTTTGCTATCCACATTATTCTCTCTGACTTCCTTTCTCGGAGCTCTGATAGCACAGCAGTGAGAAGATTACTTGTCAGTTTCCTTATTCAGGATGCGTTTTAGCCTAATAATTTTGTATTATCAATCCAAGCACCTCTGATAAGTGTAAAGAAACTCCTTCCTCAGTACAGAAAAAGATCACCCTATTTTCCTTTTATGTATTGATGGTCATTGTCTATTGACCTATTGGTCATAGTGGTAATTTTAGTATCTTATGTAAAAAACCAAATAAATCAGTTTCATTACTAATATTTGTAATGAGAATTCATGTAGAGATAAGCAGCAGCATGCAGGATAAAGTGTGATTAGTTGCCTCTACCATGTTAGAGGTTTATTCCACAGCTAAAGATGGGACAATTTTTTTATACTGTGTAATTGATGTAATTTTATTGGCAAAAATTCCTAAAAATAATAGTTTTCCAGGAATATTGGTTTAAACAGAATACACCTATCTGAAGAAAGCATCCCTTTAAAAGGTTAGTCCGATCTCAAACATTTATGGTATGTCTTTAGGATATGCCATAAATATCTGATAAGTGCATGTCCTACCTTTGGGACCCACACCTATCTTGAGAATGGGCTTCCAAACATCTCTATGTAGAACAGAGAGGTAGAAGTGTATCCATTGCAATACTCTTTTTTATTTCAGTGAGAGTCCCGAGTTTACTCAAGCGCACTCACTTGGCTGTACTTGGAACTCCTACAGAGCAGAATAGACAGTGCCACACATGCACATCCACCTTTCTGTTCTTTATTGCTAGGTCACTCTCATCTACTAATCAGTAAGTTTGGAGATGGGAATAACCCATTAACTGCAATTCAAAGTACAGTTCCGTTTCAACATTTGATTCAGTTTGCTGTAATAAAGGCCCAAATTTACTAAGTGTCACAGTTCATGCCGCGGTCCCTGCCTTGGACTGTCGGCCTGTCCGTGCCTGCCATGTCTCTGCTGGGGCTCAATGTGAAGGGGTCCCAGCGCCTGTGTTTGCTAATGTACTTGCATCTGTCCTGTCCAGCCTTGTTGCTTTCCTGGGTCGTCTGTGCAACTTTGCCTTAAGGACACCAAGTACTCAGCGGCGCTAGGCGGGCAAGCTTCCTGCCGATTTATAAGTTTTCATGTTCTGCTGCACCTTCCTCTTCCACCCCTGGAACCTCTGGCTATAGAGGAAGTTCTTGTCTTCTACTCTGGGTTCAGTTTCATTGCTAGTCTGTTACAGACCTCTTGCTGTGTTGGTGGTGGTCATCTTTGAGCTAGCCTCCTGACAGTATCTCGGACCTTAACCCTGGTAGATGCTTGCGTCCAGTCTGTGTCATCTGAGCTCATGACCTTCTGTTGTCTCCCGTTACGGTCTGATGTCTCTTGACATGTTACTGTGTATGCCTCCGGGCAACCCTGTTCCTGCGTCATGTACCATGTCGTGATTACACCGTCCGGTTCCCTGTTGTATCACTGTGGGCTGTTACGTTTATCCTCCTGTATCCTGCTGTGTTTCCATGAGTTCGTTTACACCTGCCCTGCATTTATGTTCATTCCATGTTCCTGTGTTCTGTCCTGTACCCCGCGCTGTCACAGCAGGTAGCACACGTATAGGGGGTTACATGACCTGGGCGTGCGTTAGCCGCAGCAAAGTCCATCACTCTTTTCGGCGAAGCTTCTGGCAAAGACAGGGGCCCTTAGGTCTCCAACTCCCTGCGTGTGGTCCCTCCAGCTACCACCTCGCACTGCGCGTGATCACAGAGGGATCCCACCCGGGGTGTCGGGGCCCTCGGCATACGTCAATCAGTGCGCTTTGAATAACTGGCCATGGATTCCCGCCGGGGGGTGACCCTAGGCCCTCGTTTTCTAGAGTGTCCTGCACCCGTGGACTAGCTCACGGTCCAGCCCAGGCGTACGTTTGGGGCCTAGCTCACGGAAGGCCCAGAGCTTTACGTTTGGCTAGCTCACAGGTCCAGCACAGAGATTACGTTTGGCCCTAGCTCACGGTCCAGCCTCAGAGAGCGTACGTGTGGCCTAGCTCACGTCCCGCCCTGAGCCTTCTGAGTCCACGTGGCTTACGGTTCAGCCCTGAGCAGTCTGAGTCCCAGTCTTGCCGTTACGGTTCCCGCCACTTGAGACTTCTGGTCCCCGTGCTTTCTACACTAGGCCCGCCCTGAGCCTTCTGAGTCCCGTTGGAGCTTACACGGTCCCGCATGAGCCATTCTGATGTCCCCGTGGGGCTTTAAAGGTTCCGCCCCCTAGAGCCTTCTTATTCGATATAGAAGTCCCAGTGGGCTTAACCGGTACCCGCCCCTCGAGCCTTCTGATCCCCGTGGCTTTCGTAGGTCCCGGCCTGAGCATTCTGAGTCACGTGGCTTACGGTCCGCCTGAGCCTTCTGAGTCCCCGTGGCTTACCGGTCCCGCCTAGCATTCTGTGACCCGTGGCTTACGGTCCCGTCCAACTGAGATTTTCTGAGTCCCGTGGATTACGGTTCCAGCCACTGAGCCTTCTAGAGTCAAGTGGATTTCAGGGTTTCCCACCCTGTGACTTCTGAGTTCCCCGTGTGGCTTTACGGTTCTTCCGCCTGAGCCCTCAGTGTCCCCAGTGGCTTACCGGTTCCGCCATAGAGCCCTTCTGAGTCCCGTGCTTAAAAGGTCCCGAACTGAGGCCTTATGTGTACCCGTTTTGGCTTAACGGTAAAGAACCGGAGCCTTTCTGAGAGTCCCCATGTGGAACTTATGCCCGCCACTTGATTTCCATCCTCCCTTTTGCCTGAGTGCCCGCTATGTTACTCCCATGCAACTCCGTTTCTTCGGTTTTTCCCTTATTACTGGCTATTATACAGCCTTGTACTTTGGGATATTGGGTTGCCCCCCGTAGAACAAGTTGCGGGCCCTGGCCTATGTGGTATGCCATTACTGTGATTTTGGAGAGGGGAGGAGCGGGGGCTTTGTGCATGGGGGGGTAGGGGGTACTGATCACGGTTCATGCCGCGTGGGCCATGGCCCTTGGACGTCGGCCTGTCCGTGCCTGCCCATCGTCTATGCTGGGGCTCCCTGATGAAGGGGTCCCAGCAGACTGTGTTCTCGCTACTTCTGTATCTGCCCTGTGCTGTCCATGCCTTGTTGCTTCCTGGAGTCCTGTCTGTGCACGTGCCTACTAAGGCCGTAGCGCTGCTACGGCAAGACTTCCTGCCTATGTATAGTTTCATGTTCTGTGCACATTCCTATTCACCCTGAACCTCTGGCATATAAGAGGACAGTTTCTTTGCTCTCTACTCTGGGTCACGTTTCTTTGCCTGTCTGTTACAGCCTCTTTGCTTGCCTTGTCTGTTCTGGTTGTGTCCATCTTGAGCTCCTGCCAGTCATCTTGACTTACACTGGAGGATGCTGGTCCAGTCTGTATGTCATCTGAGCTCCTGACCATTCTGTCTGTCTCCTGTTTGTCTGATGTCTCTGCTCCTGTCATGTGTCTGCACTCTGGAACATGTTCCTGGTCTTGTACCTGTAGTGCGTTACCCGTCCGATTCCTGTTGTAATCATGTGATGTTACGTTTATCCCTCCTGTATCCTGCTTTGTTCCTGAGTAGTTTTTACCTGCCAAATGGCTTATGTTCTTCTATTGGTTCCTGTGTCTCCTGTCCTGTACCCCGGCATGTCACGAAGGTAGCCACGTCCAGGGCGGTTAGTGACATAAGGGGTCCCGCATGACAAGTACATCCCCGCTTTGCAGCGGCCATCTGACCGATAGACCAGGCGAGGCCCCGTTAGACTCCCACTCCCTGGCTGTGGTCCTCCTGCTACCCTACCTCGGACATGCGGGTGATCACAGAGGATCCACAACCGGATGTCGAGCGGATCGGCGCCTCGGCATTCTGTCCATCGGTCGCCGCATTGTTAGGGGCTTGTTAACACAACGTTTTTTTGTGATCCGTTTTACGGATCCTTTTTTACGGATCCGCAAAAACGGATTTAACAATTGTCGTGGGCAAATTAACATTGCTATTCTCAATGGCAAAAGCGCCATCGCTGGTTCACCAAGAACGTGATTGTGATGCGCCTTTTCGCGATCCGCACTTTTCGGGATACGTTTTAATGAATTGTACATGTCAACTAATCTTGGTGTTACGCACGAAGGGAGATATCCCTTGGAATGTTATATAGAGTGCGCCTTTTGGCATCCCGGAATGGGAAATTACTTTAGCGCTGACTTTATGTGGGGTTAGTGTGGGATCAGAGTTATGGACACTTTTTTCAGCATCCGGTATATTAGGATTGGGTGGGGTTTTTGGTTGTGTTCTTGGGGTTGTGGTGGGGGGCGGGGTGTGGGTGGCGTAGTGTTGGGTGGGTGTTTGTTTGTGTGGGTGTGTTTTGGGTGTGTAGCGTTGGTGTGTGTTATTTGGGTGGTTGTTTGTGGTGTGGGTGTGTCGTGTGGTTTGGTGTAGGGGGGTGTGAGTGGCGTGTGTGTTGTAGTTTGGGTTGGTTTTGGGGTGTTGGGGTGTCGGGTGTGTTTTGGTGTGTCGTTGTGTGTGTGTGTGTGTGTGGGTGGAGTGTGTTTGTGTGAGTGTGTGTGTGTGTGTATTGAGTGTGAGAGTTTTTTAATTTATTTTTATATATTATATATATATTATATTATATATATATTTACACTCACGGCACTTTATTAGGTACACCATGCTAAAAAAAGTAAGGGTTTGGACCGCCTTTTGGCCTTCGAACTGCCTCAATTCTTCGTGGCATAGATTCCACAAGGTGTTGCAACGATGCTCAATTGGTACCAAGGGGCCCAAAGAGTGCCAAGAAATTATTCCCCACACCATGACACCACCACCACCAGCCTGAACCGTTGATAAAAGGCAGGATGGATCCATGCTTTCATGTTGTTCACGCCAAATTCTGACCCTACAATCCGAATGTCGCAGCAGAAATCAGACTCATCAGACCAGGCAACGTTTTTTCCAATCTTCTACTGTCCAATTTTGATAGGCTTGGGCAAATTGGAGCCTCAGTTTCCTGTTCTTAGCTGAAAGGAGTGGCACCCGTGTGGCTTCTGCTGCTGTAGCCCATCTGCCTCAAAGTTCGCCGTACTGTGCGTTCAGAGATGCTCTTCTGCTACCTTGGTTGTAACGGGTGGCTATTTGAGTCATTGTTGCCTTTCTATCAGCTCGAACCAGTCTGCCCATTCTCCTTTGACCTCTGGCATCAAACAGGCAATTTCCGCCACAGGACTGCCGCTCACTGGATGTTTTTTCTTTTTCGGACCATTCTCTGTAAACCCTAGAGATGGTTGTGCGTGAAAATCCCAGGAGATCAGCAGTTTCTGAAATACTCAGACCAGCCCTTCTGGCACCAACAACCATGCCACGTTCAAAGGCACTCAAATCACCTTTCTTCCCCATACTGATGCTCGGTTTGAACTGCAGGAGATTGTCTTGACCATGTCTACATGCCTAAATGCACTGAGTTCCGCCATTTGATTGGCTGATTAGAAATTAAGTGTTACGAGCAGTTGGACAGGTGTACCTAATAAAGTGGCCGGTGAGTGTATATATATATGTATGTATACTAAATATTTATTTAGTTTTTAAATATTTAGTTTATAATTGATTTAGTTTATAAATGATTGTTATTAATTCATTTACTTGGGGTGGGTTTGAAAACTATTGGTTGGTTTAAAAAAAAAATAGGGGTAGCGGGTTCTAAAATCATAGGTGTATGTACAGTTGATTGACTCTAGGTAAAAAAAAAAGGGTTTTTTCTTGGTCGTTGATAGGTTATATTATATTTAAATTGCAGTTTGATAGGTTGATTTAAATAAAGTATTGAAAAAACGGATCCAAAAAACGGATCCGTAAAACGCATGCAAAACGCATCTAATACGCATCCAAAAAGGATCAACTGTTGCGTTTTCTGGATCCGCTTTTTGGATGCAGTTTGCATCCAGTTTTCGCAGGTTAAAAACGGATCCGTAAAACGCATCCAAAACGGATCCAAAACGTCGTGTGAACAAGCCCTTACACTAAGATTTACTAATGTTCGTTATGACACTTTAAGGCTACTTTTAAAAATATACAATACAATACAATAATGCGTGACAAAAATCCAGGGCTCACCCATGAATTTCTCCTGCATCTTTGACTTTTTTATATTTGGTTATTACCACTTTTAGGATTAACCCCGTTCAATGCTCCAACAGGTCACTTTATTTTTTTACATGATGCAGAATTGAAAGCCATATTAGTACAATTCAGTGCTACAGTTCACAAAGTAAATTATGACATGTATTCCTACTGAGTTATTTGTTCATATAGCGCAATGTGGAGGACACAAATTTGTAGGTTTAAGGCGTTGCTCACACATGCTAATTGTAAAACACAGCTACTACACAAACATCAGTGGAACACATATAAAAACATAGAGTAACGTGACCCAACATTGTGGAAGAAGAAGTTTTTCAAGAGAAAGGAGAGTTTAAAAAGGTGATAAAGTAGCGTGCCGGACCGCCCCCCACCCCCATAGGGGAGGCGATGCCATGACCTGGCACGCTGGGGCGCAGCGTCATCGCGCCTGTCAGCGGAGGGGAGGGGTTAAGGGGAGGCGAAGGGACGGCCAGGCTTAGTCCCGCCCCTTCCGCCCAGTGAGCAGTTGGCGCGGCACGAGGCAGGAATAGGTCGCCCGTGCTGCGCGCTGCTGCGGTCTAATGGCGGACGCACAGATGGAGATGCTGCGGTGCCTGGCTGCGTCCCGGGGCGCTGACTGGCTCCGGGCCGCGGTAGAGGATGTTGTGAATGCGGGCGGCAGTGCAGGGATGGCCGGTGGCATGCCCGCGGATGAGACCGGATGTCAGCTGCATGAAGGAGGCAGCATTGGGGGTAGGCGCAGGAGGAGGGCTCGCCCTCCACAACGGTTGAGCCCTGACTGCACCCCCCAGACCCGCCGCCGGCGGAGCCCCTCACGGAACCTTCCAGAGCGGCCTGCTGGGTCGCAGGCAAAGGAACGGCAGGCTAGGTCTGGGAGGAATCCTAGTAGGCCGGCGGGTCCTGCGGGGGCAGTGATTCGGCACGCCGGTCTGGCGCTCGGCCCGCTGCTGCCCCAAGGACATCAGTTCATTCTGTGGTGACGGTACCCTCGCGTAGTGATGTGCCGGCCAGAGGGATAACCGAGCGTCGGACTTCCCCACTTCATTGGACGGGGTCGCCTGCGATGGACGGGCATGAGAGTGGTCGTGACGGGCGGCGGTCGGCCGGCCCGATTGGTTCAGAGGATGAAGAGGCTTTTTCAACTCCGCGAGCGTGGCAGTCCCCAGCCCGGTCCCAGGCGACCGGGGCGGTCCTCCCCTTTTGGGTTTTGAGGGCCGGGAAACCCGGGTGGGGGGGCCCTTTTCGTCGGTGAATAAAGGGGTTTTTCCCCCGGACAGTGATACGTTCCGGGTAGGGGGCTGGTGGGTTACGGGGCCCACGCCCCTGGTGAGTGTTTGCCCATGTATGTTTTTTCCGCCGTTTTTTTGCGGGCGGGGGGGCGTGGTGGGTTTGGGGTGAAAGGGGAAAGGGTCTGAGGAGGGTTTTAGGAAAAAACCGGCGGGTTTAGCGGGGCCCCTTAAGGGGATCTGTTGGACATTTTGAGGACCCGGGGACCCGGGGTCGGGTTCAAAAAGTGGATGCGTGGGTGTTTCTTCCCCCCTTTTGGGGGTTTCCCCTCGGGAAGGGGGGCAGGGGGGGGGTTTCGGGGGGGGTCTGTGGGGTTCGGTCGGGTTTGGCCCGGTTTCGGCCCAAGGAAACGGGACCCAAAGAGGGGGTTAGGTTGGTTTTGCTAGGGAAAGGAAGGGGGAAGTGTAGTTTGTTTTGAGGGTCTTTTTGGGGGCACATTTAAGAAGTAGGTGGGGAAAGATTGGAAGGACGAGTATTTTGGGGTTAAAATAATGGCCAAGACGGACTCAAATGGGGCATTTGGTTTTTTTTGGGGGTTAACCCCCGGTTTGTTTGGTTTTTGGGGGTTTTTTCATGGGGGGGAAAAAGTTCTATTTTGATCAATGTTTCGAGGGGTTTTTGTTCGTGTGGTCCCATTTTTGGGGGGTTTTGGGAATTTTCTGGAAGGGGTGGTGTGGGGAAGTTGTCTGGTTTGGTTTTCCTTATCCATTCCCTTGTTGTTTTTTTTGTGGGGGGGCCAGGGGGTCCGTGTTTGGGGTCCTTGTTTTAGGTGATAAAGTTGGGTGGCGAGGCGCTTCGGGGGTCCCTTTGGCGGTTTTTTTAAGAGGGAAGGGGGCCGGGGCCCTGTTTGATTTTTTTTTTGGAATCGCATCGTTTGGGTTTCGGAGGGGAGGGGAAATTCCCAGAAGCAAGTTGGGGGGGTTTTGAGAAGAGAGGTGGGGGAAAAGGCCAAAAGGATTGCGGAAGATTCGTTCCCGAGATTTGGGCAATGTTTCCCTTGGGAGTCAATTTTCCCGGCCGGATCATGAAGGGGGGTTTTTTTTGCGGGCGGTTTGGGGCGAGTGCGATGGGGGTTTCGATGGGGCCCCCAATATTTTATAGGGTAAAGGGATCATGGAGAGGACTTGGCTTTGTGGGGGGTTTCTTGGGACAATTACAATGGGCTTTCCCAATTATATTGGAGGGGAGGGGGGTGTCAAACAGCGAGATAGACATTTTTTAAGGATTTTTTGGGGGGGGGAAGCCGGGTTTTGGGGGTGATTTTGGGGGGATTTAAAGTGGTGTGGGGCCCTTGGGGGCTCGGGGAGTTCCCGGTTTAAATGGAAATTTTAAAGCGTTTTTGGAGTGTTCCCCATTGGGGGGGGGTGGCGTGGAATTGGGGGGGGAAAGGTTTTTTGGAGGGAAGGTTGGTTTTTTTGAAAATTTTTGGGGTTTGGTGAAAGGGTTTTTAAAAGGTTTGGTGGGTTTTTGGGGTGCTAGTGTTGAAGGGTTGTCTTTAAAATTTTTGGGGGCCAAAAAAACATGTCCCAGGGGTTCAAACGCAGGGGATTCCCCTTCTCGTTGCGTGGGTTTGGTTCGGGGAGGGGTGGCCCCGGGGTTGGGGGGAGGTTTTTCCTCGTCATTTTTGGGAAACCGGGGCCCTTTTCAAAACCCGTTACCCTAAATTGGGGCCTTTCTTTTCTGGAAAACCTGGGGG
This sequence comes from Phyllomedusa bahiana, assembly GCA_025379985.1. Lineage (NCBI taxonomy): Eukaryota > Metazoa > Chordata > Amphibia > Anura > Hylidae > Phyllomedusa > Phyllomedusa bahiana. The sequence goes on along the minus strand of JAODAL010027914.1, from coordinate 2,667 downwards.
GTTTTTGAGGCAGTGGGGCTATGGTCGAGTGGTTGTTTGAACTGGGGGTGTGATTTCGGAAGTGGATCAGGTGGGGGCCTTTTGGCTTTGTAGCGCGGTGGGGGGGGGTTTTGGTCGGCTCAGAGTGTCAAAAGGTAATGTGGGTTTCCCTTTGGGTTTTTTCGGATTCGGGACTTGGGATTGACAGGGGATTTTGTGGTTTGGGGCGTTGAGGGGTTACGGGAAAGGGTCGCAGTTTTGGGGGGAAAAAAGAGGGTGGGTTTAGTTTCCCTTGCTAGAGGTTTGGGGGTGCGAGCTGAGCCCGGGTTGGTGCCCCTGGTTTTGAGATGGCCTTGTTCGGGAATTAGGTTTTCTTTGGGAATTTTTTGGGGGGGTCTCAGGTTTGGAGAGGGGTTTGTCCCTGTCGTTCGAGAGGGGGGGGTTTGGCAGTCGGGGTGTTGTGGAAGGGGGGGGGGCGGCCCAATTTTTGCCCCGCAGGTAAAAAGCCCTTTTTGGGAAAGGGCAAGGGGTGTTTTGGCCCGGCCCCCGGGGCCTTAAAGTCCCCTTTGGGGTTTTTTGGGGGGCTTTTCGGGTTTGGGGGGGCCCCAAAGAGGGGCCCGTTCTATGAGGGCGAGGTTTCCCTTTTTGTAGGGTTTCCCTTTTTCCCGTTTTTTTCCGCCGCTGTTGGAAAGCATTTGGGGGCTGGCCCGGTTTTTTTTTGGGGCCAATTCGTTCCGCAAGGGGTTGGCTAGGGGAGGCCGAAGCTGGGGGTTTAAAGGGCGGATGTGGGGGGCGACGGTTAGGAAGATGGGAATCGGCCCGGTTTTGGGAAATGTCCCCCCGACTGGTGCAGGGGGGGGGGGTTTCTAGTGTCGAGGGTGGCAGGGGGGGGGGGGGGCAAGGAAGGGGTCTTTGGACCATTGATTAGATTTGTTTTTTCCCCTTTTTCTGTTTTTTTTTTCACCCCGGGTTTTCCCCTCGGGTCGGGTTTTTTTGGGATTCATACTTTCTTTGGGGGTTTGCAACGGGCTCCCGGGAGCCCCGAAAGGGCCCCGTCAGTTGGGTTTTTAAGGAAAAAGTGTTATGAGGTTAAAGGTGGAAAGGGAGGGTGCGTTGGTTAGGGTTGGTGCTGGGGTTTTATTTGGTTGCTGATTGGACGGGGAAAGGGAAAATTTTTTGGTCTTGCATGGGGGGGGGAATGATTTGGGCCCGTTTTCACCCGGGGAAATTATTGGGGACCATTAATAGATTTTTTTGGGGGTTGGGGTTATTTTTGAACTTGGGATTTTTTGGGTTTCCGAAAATACGGGCCCATAATGAGGGGGGGGCGGTTGGGTTAGGGTTTGAATCGGGTGGGGTTTTAAAGTAAATGGGGCAGGGGCCCCGCAATGGTGGGGTTTTTTTGGCTTAAATTGGAGTCGGGGGGGGAAAATTTTTTGGGGGGCGAGGAGTGCCCAACTGCAGTTGTTTGGATTTGGGGCCCCTTGGTTTAAAAGAGGGTATGAAGGGGAGGTTTGGTGGGTTTTCGCATGGGGGGTTTTGGGCTGTGTGGTGGGGCAGGGGTTCTTGGGTTTGGGGGAGGAGATTGGGTGAGGGGGTCATTGGGGGTGACTCCCCCCGGGGGGGTGGAAAAAGGGGGACAGGGTGGGAAAGGGGGGGCTCTTAGGGTGGCGGATCATTTGGCTTTTGGACCCCCGCCGTGGAATCGGTGGGGGTGTATTGGTTTTTTCCCCCGGGTTTGGTGCCCGGTTTTGGTTTTGGGTCCCAAAGGGCCCTGCCCTGTAGGGGGGGCGGTGTATTCGGTTTTGGTTGATCAATGGTTGATTGGTCTAGGTTGTTTGGGGGGGCGGGTTATGGTGGACGTTAGTGGGAGTGAAAGTTTGGGTTTTAATTTTTTTGGTCTGTTATTACTAAGAATGTTTTTATTGTATTTTGCAAATGTTATTTTGTTTGTATTTGTTAATAAAACGGTACTGTGCCAAATTTTTTCCAATTGGGTTTTCCGGGTTTTTGGGAGAGGGTCCAAGCAGCGGAATGGGATGGGGGGTAAGGGTATAGGGGGGTAAGTTGGGTGGCATTAACGAAGATTGTTGCCCGGGGCATGCTATATTTTTAAATGGTACAAAAAGTCTTTTTTCCCCGGAAAATTTCTGTGGGGAATTAAAAAAAACTTGGGGATAAACAAAAAGGGTGAAATTCCACGGGTTAGATGCAGTAAAAGCATATGTTTTCTCAACATGGAGATAATGAATGATGATGCCACTGCTTCAGAGGTATACATCAGGTATTACCCCAATGTACCACATAGCCCTAAAGGACAATGCTAAATGCAGTGTTTAAAGAGCCGGGGCTCAACCCCTATCTTTTTAATTTTACTACAATTGATTGTATGGGAAATCGACGACAAAACACAAAATGCCGGCAGATTATACAACATGTTGCTAAATCTGCCGGTACCAGAAAATGAACTTAAAAAAAAAAAGATGGTAGACTAAGGTCATTTTTTTTTTTTAAAAGGAAATTGTTGCCCAAATTTTTTTTTTTTATTAAAACAGCCCCAACCCTAGTCTTTTCTTTTAGTGTTTATTTTGATTGTAGATTTTTCAATTTTTTGTTTTATGTGATTGGGGGACAGTATTTTGTTGCATGCTTAAACGCATTTAAAAAGATGCTTACAGCAGCTCATGC
>JAODAL010027913.1:0-54174 GCA_025379985.1 Phyllomedusa bahiana | reverse complement strand
ACAGAAATATTTAGGAGCTCTGGAGTCATAATACAGGATGTAACTCAGGATCGTACAGGAAAGTAAGGTAGTACACAGTGACTGCACCAACAAGATAGTGAGTGCAGCTCTGGAGGATAATACAGGGATGAAAACTCAGGATCAGTAAAGGATAAGTAATGTATTACACAGTGACTGCACAGCAGAATAGTGAGTGCAGCTCTGGAGTATAATACAGGATGTTACTCAGGATCATACGGATAAGTAATGTAACAGTGACTGCTAGCAGAATAGTGAAGCAGCTCTGGAGATAATACAGGATTAACTAGGATGAGTACAGGATAAGTAATGTATGTAACAGGGGAATGCACTGGAGTTTTAATACAGGATGTAACTCAGGAACAGTATAGGTAAGAAATTTTAATTTACACAGTGATGCACTGGAGTATAATACGGAGTAACTCAAGATCAATAAAGGATAAGTAATGTATGTACACAGTGACTACCCCAGCAGTATATGAGTGCAGCTCTGGAGAATAATAGGATGTAACTCAGGATCAGTACAGGAATAGTAAATGTATGTTACACGTGACTGCACCAGCAGTTTAATGAGTGCAGCTCTGGAGTATAATACAGGAGGTAAATCAGGATCAGTACAGGATAAGTAATGTATGTCAGTGCTGCACCAGCAGATAGTGAGTGCAGCTCTGGAGTATTACAGGATGTAACTCAGGATCAGTACGGGATAAGTTGTATGTACACAGTGATCACCAGCAGAAAAAGTGAGTGCAGCTCTGGAGTAAATATAGGGATCTACTCAGGATCAGTACGGGATAAGAAATTTGTATTTACACAGTGACTCCCACCAGCAAAATATGAGTGCAGTTTGGAGTATAATTCAGGATGTTACTCAGGATCAGTATAGGATAAGAAATGTACACGTGACTGCACTAGCAAAATAGTGAAAGCAGCTGGAGTATAATCGGGATGTAACTAAGGATCAGTACAGGATAAGTAATGTATGTTACACGTGATGACCAGCAGAATAGTGAGTGTAGCTCTGGAGTATAATACAGGATGTAACTCAGGATAGTACGGGATAAGTAATGTATGTATCAGTGACTGAAACCAGCAGAAAAATGAGTGCAGCTCTGGAGTCTATACAGGATGTTACTCAGGATCAGTACAGGATAAGTAATGTATGTACAAGTGACTGCACCAGCAGAATAGTGAGTGCAGCTTGGATTGCAGTTTCCCAGCAGTCGCAGGTGCAAGTTTCTGGATCTTTTCCTGAAATCATCGACTTCCCGGGAATTCAGCGTGCATGCTTCTGCTTGTTGCGGAAGCTTGGCTGGACAGGGCCGGACAAGGCATTTTGGTCCCCCAGGAAATAAGCCAAGGGCGCCCCTCGTCCAAAAGATTGCCCCCCTAATCCTCTCGCCTTGCACCAGGCCCTCTTTTCCCCTGCACTAGGCCTCTTCCCCCTGCCCCAGCCTTCTTTCCCCCTTGCCCCATTTCCCCTTGCACAATTACTTCTCCCACATAGAAAAAACTTCTTTTCCCTGTCACTAATTTTTGCACATTCCACATAGCTCTGCCCATCCCCTCAGCAGTCACTGTACAATAAAAATCCCCTGAAAAATTTCGTTTTTTCAAAGTGCTCCCCTACATATGACAGGGCAATACCCCAAAATAACAGCACTAAATAATCCACCGATACATGGAGAAAATCTACCAGACAAATAAATTGTTACTAAAAAACACTCCTAAAAAACCAAGACCCAAAACTTTTACTACTAAGGAACAAATTATCCTTCAACCCCGACCAAACGCGACCCCCACCTGTGGACTATCAGCTGTACACAGCCTACAGACATATATTTAAAACCGGCCATACAGGGACCATTGTGGTAAACATTTGTATGTGGGGGCAGCAGCAATATAATATTACACTGCAGTTTTCAAAATTTGTGACTCACAGAAGAACCCCCTTTTTTGAAAAAGCGTCGTTCAATTTCCCCTTTTTTCTCCTTTTCCGGGTTTCCCCCTTCATGCTGATTGCTCCCGGCCCAAAACTGTTCCCCGAGGATTTTTGGGAAAAAATTTAATTTTTTGAATCCCACATTTCCCGCAACTTCCCTTTAAATTTTAGGTATATTTTGTCCCCCCTTGGGGGGTGTATAGGGTCCTCTCCTTAGGCAGGTATATAAATAAGGTCACTTAGGGGAGGTATATAGATTTTGGGTCACTTTTGGGCAGGTATATAGATAGGGGGAACAGGCAGGGTTTTTGGGGCCTCAGGAGGATATGTATGGGGCCCCAGGTAGGGTATATAGGGGCACCCAGGCAGGGATAATAGATAAAAGGGCACACAGGCAGGTATATAGGGGCACTAGGCGGGTTATATATAGATAAAGGGGCACACAGGCAGGTATATGGGGGCAAGAGGCAGTATAATAGATATAGGGGGCACACAGGAGGTATATAGGGGCACAAGGCAGCAAAATATAGGGCACACAGAAGATATAGGGGCCAGGGAAAGCAGGTTATAGGGCTCAGGCAGGCAGGTTAAAGGGGCTCGGGCAGGCGGAAAGGGGGGGGGCTCAGGCAGGCAGGTATATAGGGACTCAGGCACGCAGGTATAGGGGGCTCAGAGGCAGTTAAAAATAATAACATTAATACTTACTTTACCTGCTTCCCAGACACGCGCTCCTCTTCTTTTTCGGCCACGCGCTCCTCTGGCAGCTCCTCAGGCACACAGCCTATGACGCGCTGTGCGCCTGAGGAGAGGCAGCGGCGCGATGAGGTCATTACATCGCGCCACTGTGAGCTGAGCACCATGGGGCTGCGGCGGGTCCTCAGCGCTATGAGGACCCGGCGGCCCCACTGTGTCGGACCGTGGCTTAGTGGAGGATCCAGCGATCCTCTGGGGGAGCTGGTCCGACACTGTCTGCGGAAGAGGGAACACTCGCTCTCTGCTCCGCTGGACGTACATACAGAGACCGCCGACGCTTCAGGCCCACGGCAGCGGCCTGGGCCCAGGAGGTTCGGGGCCCCCTGACTGGGGTCCCCCTTTTGGACAGGCAGAGGTAGGCGCCCTAGGAGATCGCCTACCTCTACCTACCCGTCATCCCGGCCCTGCTGCTGGATGAAGGGGAATAACAGCAAAAAGCCCCCGGCACCCCAAGATAGGCTGGTGGGGGGTCAGGATGTACCGCACCTAATGATGTTGGTGAGGAAAAGGTGGGGGAGGGAGCTGGCCCACCGGCCCCTCCAGTCGCACCTGTCCCCACGACCTCGGACACCGCTGGAGGGGGCAGGATAAGAAGTTACGCCAGTGTGGTGGCTGGTGGGGATAGGTTTTCCCAGCTGCCATGGGTTGCGGGGAGTGAGGCGGATCAGCGCCGCTTCCTGGAGGCTCTAAAGAGAGGTGAGAGTTCGGTCACAGTAGAGGGGAGGGAGATTCCACTGTCCTTTTGGATTGAGAGGCATGGACTCTCAGCCTTCCGAGATCAAAGGACAGGGGGGGGAAGGAGCCAGACCCCCTACAGCCGGACAGGGAGTACCCAGGATAAACGTGGTCCATCTCAAGTGGGAAGGGGATGATGCATGTCCACAAAGATCTAGGGTAGTAGAGCTTCTCTTTGTGGTGGAGTTCAGGGCGTCGGACATCTTTGCCCTGATCTACCCTTTTGGGATTCCCATTTTTTATGTGAGCTTCGTGCGGGCCGAGGGCTCGAGCTCTTCTGGTCCCACTACGAGGTGAAGCAGGGTTCGCCGAGTGCCGGGGGTTTGCTGTTCAGGCAATCTCCCGCCAGAATAACATCAAGAGAGTGACCGTCCTGACCAGTAATGAGTCTCTCTCTAGTATGGACATCATGACCTGGCTCAATAGATACGGAGAGGTCCTCCAATTCCCCATTAAGAACAGGGATGAGCACGGCATTTGGTCGGGGGCCTGGACCTTCATGGTGAAACTGAGGGTCTCAGGTAACACCGTCACCCACATCCCATCCTCCACTTTCCTTGGGCGTGACAGAATCCTGGTCTTCTACCAGGGGCAGCCGAAGCTTTGCCACCGATGCGGCGACCCCACACACTTCAGCGCACAGTGTAGGGCGCAGGCGTGTGTGCTGTTTGGGGAGACTGGACACCTGGCTGCATCGTGTGGCAGGATTCGCTGTCACCTGTGTGCTGCCTTCGGGCATCCGTTTAGCCACTGCCCTTTGTCCTTTGCCAATATGGTGTCCTCCCGGCAGATGGGAGAGAGTGCAGGGCCGGAGGACATCGGAGAGGACATCGGGGAGGGCACCAATAGAGGTGAAGGAGCTGAGGGGCCAGTGATAAGAAAGGGAAAGTCAGCAGCGCAAAAGAGGTGTATGGAGGCACGCCAAAAGGAGAGAGAGGGGGGACCCCCGATCCATGCTGGGGGGACTCAGACCTTGAACCCTGAGGTGGCCGCCAATGCTGACCAAGCTGAGGCCCCGGGGGAAAGCGAGCTAGAAGAGGAGGCCAGGAGGATGGAGAAAGAGGAGGAGGCCGCCCTCCCTGCAGCCTCCTCAGAGGGCGAGGAAAGCGAAAGTGAGGAGCGGCCTACAAAGAAACGGGGTGCGAAGAAGGGGAAAAAGAAGAGGAGGGCAGGCGAAGCCTCAACTTCTTTAGAGTGGGACGATTCTCTTCCCCTGAGCCAAGTTCCGGCTAAAGGAAGGCAGGAAACCCCCCTCTGATCGATCTCTCTAATAAGTACAGTGCCCTTGTCGACCTCTCCGGTGGTTCTGAGGATGAGGGAGATGAGGGTGTACAGGAGCATGCGGGAGAGCCTTCGGGGGGTAATGGCGCCTCCTCTTCTGGGAAGCCTCCAAAACAATCTGGGGGGGGTCACAGAAGTTTCCAGGAGAGGGAAAAACCCAGCAACCCAGTGGCAGCGGGGGAGAAAAGTCACAAAGGGAGGGCACTGGGAGGGTTACAGAGAATCCCATGGGGGGCACAGAGAGCATCGGCGAGGTTATGGAGAGTACTGGGATGGATGTCTCTGTCAGCTAAAAGGCTCAAACCGGAAGCTTCTGATAAAGAGGAGGGCAGGGACAAGGGGAAGAAGAAGGCTGTCGAGCTCAATCATCAATGATGGCGGCTCTCTCTGTTGACGCTGGCAAGTATAGATGTTGCCAGCATTAAGTCAGATACAGCTAGTTGTGCGGCCTGTGGTTTTTTAAGCCGGGTTTAAGGTGAGGTTTTGTTTTTGCAAGAGACCAGGTTGACAGATCTGTCATTGATCAGAAAGGCTAAGAGTGAATGGTGGGCAGGGGCTTCATACTGGTCTCTTGCAGCCGAGCCGTAAAGCGGGGTGGCGGTCCTTTTTACCGCAGAGGTAGAAAGCAGGAGGGTTATCGAGCTCGAAATGGGGGGTGTTGATCCTGGATGTTCTCATGAAGGGACAGGAAAATAGACTTTTTAATATCTATGGTCCCCAACGCACGCGGGAGAGGAAATGTCTCTTCATGCGGATCAAGCCTTTCTTTTTTACAAGTCGGCAAGTTGTCTTTGGGGGGACTTTAATTTCTACCACAAGGTCCCTGGATCGGGGAGGTTCCAGAGCGGCCCGACTTTTGATGGCGTCGCTTTGAGTAGGATAGTCAGTGAGGCTCGTCTGGTGGATGTCCACATTAGGCACACCCAGACCACAGGGGGTTTTACTTTCGGTAGGGGTAGCCAGTGCAGGTCTAGAATTAGACAGGTTTTTTTTGAAGGAGGGCTGTCTCATCACCGCTGTCGGTGGTCGAGGTTGGAATTCTCCGATCACTGTATGATTATGTTTTCTCTGAATGTTTTAGAAACCCCTCGCATGGGCCCAGGCTATTGGAAGCTCAATTGTCGTCCCGGAAGAAGCAGAGATCAGGACAATCCTTCGAGGACTTTCTTCAGAGTAGGTACCTTTAATAGGTCTATGCAGAAGTAAGTCAGAGTGGTGGGGATATTCAAGAAAAGGGTGTCGAGGTTCTTCCGCCAGACCTCTAACCTCAGGAGCTAGAGCAGGTACCGCCTGTACCAAAGCCTGAGGAGGAAACTCAAGCATCTTGTCTCGACCGGAGGTAGCCGCGAGGAGATCTCTGGAGTGAAGTCCATGCTCATGAGGTGTCAGTACGATAGGCATGCATCCTTGGTTTTTGAGAGGGATTTCGGAAAGTACCACTCGCCTGACCCTTACAAGAACTGCAGGATGTCAGTGAGTTGTAAGATGGTGACAGGTCTGATGGATAGTTCGGGGGCTCTGAACGGTCCAGTCAGAGATCCTGGAGATGTCAGGTCCCTTTTACTCACACTCTTGGGCAGGAGGGAACTGGATCGGGACAGGATTGCGGCTTTCCTGGTGACCGCCATCCCCAGCCCGGGGTAAACCTTCGCTGGACGTTTTGACAGAATCGATCAGAGAAGAGGAAAGTTTAAGGTGACGATTGGGGCCTAGCCCTCAAGAAGTCACCTGGCCTGATGGTTTTAAACTCAGAGTTTTACAAGACTTTAAAGGGGACACCTTGGTTCCCTCTTACTGAGGTAAAAAATTTGAGTGTCCAATATTATATACGGGTTTAGCTTACTTTGGATTACACTGGCATCGTTAATCACTCGGTTTGTGGTGTTCTGTGGCTCCCTGAGACTCAATTGAATATTCTGAGTGAATGCTTCATTATAATATATACGGTTTATTATTCAAACAAGTATAGCCAAACAGCTAAAACATGAGAAAAACAAGTTACTTGCGTTTTAGCAATAGTAAACGATGCGATCCGTCAGTCCACGTATTGGTAGATGCAATTCAATCTTGCAGATGCATAGTATAACATCTCCTCTCACTTCTCGGAGATCCCGTCTGGAGCATTCAGTTGGACAGGCGGGCAGAGGGCGCAGGCGTGCGACGTTTCGAGAGGCTCCTCCTCTCTTTCTCAAGCGTGCTCTGCTAAGCCTGAACCTGCAATTTATACACGTACATTGATAGAAAAAACTTCATTCATAAAATGCTTTGAGACCGAGGTTTCATTCATTCCTACTGGAGCCAGTGTGTTTAGGTCATATATCCAACGGGCTTCACGTCTTAACAGACATGTTTCCATTGTTAACCCTTCACTTACCCTTACTTCCTCCAAAATACACCATCTGAGATCTGCAACGTGATGGTTAAATTCTAAGAAGTGTCGAGCGACACTACTTTCCCCAAATTTCTTTTTTTGCTCTTGATTATCCTCAATAGATAAATTTCTAGTGGCCAATCTAATATTAGACTTATGTTCATTCAACCGTATTTTGGCACTACGGGAGGTCTGGCCGACGTAGGCCTTCCCACACGGGCATTTTAGGAGATAAATTATATTTTTTGTATCACAAGTATATCCACTTTTTACATAAATCTTTCTACCATTGGTAGGGTGTGTTACATAGGGAGTTAGGGACCTTTAATTATTGAGCTGCAATGCTGACAATTACAGCATGGGAACGTTCCCTTCTTTTGTGGATTTAGGAACAATTGTTTACTTGGTACTTTAGTTGTTATAGTACTGGACATAATGCGACTACCAATAGTACGACCTCTTCTGTAAATGAAACGAGGTTTATCCATGAATAGGCTACCATATTTACTATCTGATGTCAAGACATGCCAGTGTTTAAGGATAATCTTTTTTATTATTGTACTGTGTCTATGGAATGTACTAATGTACATGAGATTAGCCTCATTTTTCTGCACTTTTTGTTTATATAATAAAGTGTTACGGTCTTTTTCTCCTATTCCCTAGCTATTTTTTAGATGTCTACCTATCATAGCCCCTGTTTGTAATTTTTCGATTAATTTGTTACATTGTTGCCAGAAATAATTCGTCAGTTGAGCATTTCTTCTTATTCTAGTGAATTTTGTCCTATCGGTATACCTCTAAAAGTTTGGGGAGCATGATGACTTTCCTATGGAGAATATTATTCCTTTCTGCCGGGTTTGACAAACAAGTTATAGTAATTCCTTGTTCACTTTTCTAACCTCCCCATCAAGATTTTGTATAGTGTCCCTTCCCACATGAGCAGAGAATTGGATTAAAGGGTATAACTATTAAGGTAACTTATGAACTCATCGAGCTTTCTTCTGAACTTTTCCCATATGATGAACCCGTCATCGACTTTTCTATACAGGCCTTTACTTGTCGTATCCCATTGATGTAAATATATGATTTTTCTCCATAGCGGCCAAAGAACAGATTAGCGTAACTTGGGTCTCCTGCGGCTCCAAGTTACGCTAATCTGTTCATGGCCGCTATGGAGAAAAATCATATATTTACATCAATCGGATACCGACAAGTAAAGGCCTGGTATAGATATGTCGATGACGTGTTCATCATATGGGAAAGTTCAGAAGAAGAGCTCAATGAGTTTCAAGTTACCTTAATAGTATTACACCCTTTAATCCAATTCTCTGTCTTGTAGGGAAAGGGACACTATCAATATCTTGTTGTGGAGGTTAGAAAAAGTGAAAAGGAATTACTACTAACTTGTTTGTCAAATCGGCAGAAAGGAATAATATTCTCCCTTTGGAAAGTCATCATGCTCCCCAAACTTTTAGAGGTATACCGATAGGACAATTCACTAGAATAAGAAGAATATGCTCAACTGACAAATTATACTGGCAACAATGTAACAAATTAATCGAAAAATTTACAAACCCGGGCTATGATAGGGTAGACATGCTAAAAATGCTAGGGAGATAGGGAGAAAAAGACCGTAACACTTTATTATATAAACAAAAAGTGCAGAAAAATGAGGCTAATCTCATGTACATTATACATTCCATAGACAAAAGTACAATAATAAAAAGATTATCCCTTTAAAAACTGGGATGTCTTGACATCAGATAGTAATTTTGGAGCCTATTCATGGATAAACCTCGTTTTTATTTTCAGAAGAGGTGTACTATTGGTAGTCCATTATGTCCAGTACTATAACAACTAAAGTACCAAGTAAACAATTGTTCCTAAATCCACAAAAGAAGGGAAAAGTTCCCATGCGGGAATTGTCAGCATTGCAGCTCAATAATTAAAGGCCCTATGTAACACACTCTACCCAAAGGTAGAAAGATTTATGTTTAAAAAATGGATATACTTGTGATACAAAAAATTTTCATTTATCTCCTAAAATGCCCCTGTGGGAAGGCCTACGTCGGCCAGACCTCCCGTAGTGCCAAAATACGGTTGAATGAACATAAGTCTAATATTGATTTGGCACTAGAAAATTTATCTATTGAGGATAATCAAAAGCAAAAAAAAAAATTTAGGTAAAAATAGTGTCGCTCGACACTTCTTAGAATTTAACCATCACGTTGCAGATCTCAGATGGTGTATTTTGGAGGAAGTAAGGGTAAGTGAAGGGTTAACAATGGAAACATGTCTGTTAAGACGTGAAGCCCGTTGGATATATGACCTAAATACAATGGCTCCAGTAGGAAGGGAATGAAACGCTCTTCTAAAAACCCTTTTTTATAAATTTTAAAGGTTTACTATTCAATGTAGGGGTTATAAATGCGGGTTTTCAGGCTTAGGGCACGCTTGGAAAAAAGGGGGGAAACCCTCTCGCCCCAATCACGCCCCCGGGGGCCTCTCCCCGCTTTTTCCAAAACTGAATGCTCCGGGCGTGTTCCCCGGGAGAAGTGAGGGGAAAGGGGTTAAATTAAACTATGATTGCAATGATTGAATTGCATTTCCCAATATTGGACTGACGGATGCATCGTTTTACTATTGCTAAGCGCAAGTAACTTGTTTTTCTCATGTTTTGGGGTTGTTTGGCTTTTACTTGTTTAAATTTTAAAAAAAACCGTATATTTTTAAAAATGAAGCTTTTTCATCGTATATGCAAAAGGGTAATAAATGAGGTCTCCCCTCGGGCACTTTCCCAAAGTCAATGGGGGGGTCCAGAATGTTTTCATTCTATCAAAGGGTTTAAAAGCCCCCCTTCCCACATTGGAATTGGGCTTTCCCATGCGCTGCTAAATGTGGACGGGGAAAAAATTTTTTGGAAAAATTTGTTTTTTAAACCCTTGCTAAATTAGATTTTGCCCCCCAGCCCTGTGGGGGGGCTCAGCATGCTCTTTTCCCAAGCCCGTGGAGGGGGCGGGGGGTCATGGGGGGGGTTCACATTTGTTTTTTGGTTTCGGCCGGCCTTTTGATCGAGTTTGCCAGGGAGTATTTGGGCCACGTTCGGGAGTTTCGGCTCCCGGGGGGGTTTTTTGGAGTTTGGGTTTAAGGGAACATTGTAAAAAAAGGGGGGGCGGGAGAGTTTTCCCGCTTGTAAAGGGGTTTTGGTTTGGGGGGGTTTTTTTGGGGGTGGGCTGGGTTTTGGGGGCGTAAGGGTTGTCTCTCACCCCTTTTGCTCAAAGGGGTTTCGCCATTAAACCCATTTTTAAGGGGTTGAAGGGGGGCCCTTTTGGGGGGGTGGGGGGGCTGGGGCCATCATTTCCCCCCTTAAAGGTCGTAGTTAAAGGGGATGATTTTTCCCCCCGGTTTTTTTGTCTCCTCTTCGGGGAGGGGGGAGGGGTGTGATGTAAAAGGGTAGAAGGCTTTCGGGGGGCTTCGGTTTCCCAGTATAAAACCAGGAGAGTGTAAAAGCCTTGGTTGGGAGGGGGGAACCCACCCTTTTAAACCCTCCCGGATCCCCCCTCCCGTGCCCCGGAATCAATTCCGACCCTTTAAAAATTTAAAATTGGGCCCAAAGGGGATTCCCCCCCGAAAAAACTGGGGGAGCAGGCGGGAAATAATCCCGCTCAAAAAGGGTTTGGGGGAAACCAGGGGAAAAGGGGGTTGGTCCATAAACCTGGGGAGAGGGGGTAAACCCTGATAAAGGGACCAAACCAGGGCTCCCGTTTTTAAATCAAATTTGGGCAAGGTGGGGCCTTTTGCCCGAGTCTCTTCCCCGCGGATTACACCCCTTTTTTTTTTCAGCAAATTTGGGGGGAAAAGGTTTTTTACCTATTTAAAGGGTGTTATGGGGCGTCCCGCAGAGGAGGGTGGGGGGTTAGGGTTATGGTTAACCCGTGGTGTTCCTGGGTAAAACCCCTTTTTTAAAGGGCCCAATATGCGAGCCTTTGGATAAAAAAAAACCCCCTTCCCCCGGGGGCCCCCCATTTCTTGGCAGGGAATGGGCGTTTTCCTACTTCCAGGAAGGGGAGGTTGGGGGGTCGAGTGAAGATTTTTCCGCACCCCACACGGGTATCCCCCGGTTACGCTGCATGCCCCTTTTGAAAATTCCGCCCGGTTGGGGTCTGGAGTGACGGGGGGGTGAGGGAACTTCGAAGGGAAACCCCGGGTTTAAAGAGGGGTCTTATGAACGTTTTCCCGGGCCCGTTGCCCCTAGGGATTGCCCGGGGTCGGGCGGGGGCCCGGGCTTACGATTTTTAAAAAACTTTAAAGGACCCCCTTGAAAGTTTTGGGCTTGGGTGGCCCCTGTTTTCCCGGGAAAAACCCTTATGGGGAGGGAAATTGTGAAGTTTAGGAGCCCCGGGGAAAATAGGGGATGTTCGGTTGGAGTCCCGGGTGGGTATTTTGAGACCCATGGAGCAATTCCCAAATTCATCCCCTTTTAAATTATAGAGGAAAGAAACCATTGGCTGGGACCCTTCCCATGGGGGTGGCCCCAAGGGCCCGGTCTTCCTATGCGGGGGGGGTTTTAGGGGGCCCGTTAAGGGGGCGAGGGGGCCCGGGACCTTTTGAAATTTATACTTTGTTAGCTTTTAGTGGTCGGTATAAAGGTGTGGCACGCCCGGTGCTTTTTGTGTCGAAAGGGGGGGGAAAAAAGAAAAATTCCCCCCCGGGGGGAAAGAGGTATTGGGAACATTCTAGGTGCCTGGGGGAAGGGTTTGAGTTTGTCTGGAGTTCGAGGGGAAAGGGGGGGCCCTCCAGGGCGTCCCCCCTCTGGGGGGCTTCTCTTTCCAGGTGCCTTGGTCTCGGGTGAGTTCTGACCCCTTTGCTTTTTGTTTTTTTTTTTTAAAGTGATGGGGTTTAAAAAAGGGGTTGGAGACCCCCGAACCAGAGTTTTGGGGAGTTGGGGTTAGTATTTAGTTTTTATGTTATTGGGGTTATGGGGGTTTTTTTGATTTCTGTTTGTATTTTCTTTTCATATGTATAAAAAATTTGTTGTATATAGTTGAAGTAAAAAAAAAAAAATTTGGGGGGGGGTTTGTTGGTTGGGAGGGGGGGTTTTTGGGAAATTTTAAAGGAGTGGGTTTTTGGAAAGGGGGAAATTTTGGGAACATTAAGGGGCCCGGGGCTTTTGGAGAAAAAAAGGGAAAAAAAAAAGAAAAAAAAAGAAACAAAAAAAAAAAAAAAATATAATATTTAAAAAACAAAAAAAAAGGGGGGGGGGGGGTTATATTTTAGGTTGGGAAATTTTTTTTTTTTGGGGGGGGGGATTTGGGAGGAATTTGCGGTTAATGGAAATTAAGGGGAATTTTAGGGAAAAATTTGGCCTTTGGGAAAAAAAAAAAAGGGAAAAAAAAGGGGATAGAACTTGTAAATATGAAAAAAAAGTAGTGATTTTGTAAATAGCTGAGGTAATCAAGGGGGCCCAGCGGGGGGTTTGTATTGTTTTTTTTTGGGTTTTTTTTTTAAAATTTTTATATTGAAAAAAAAAATTTAAAAAAAAGGTTTTGGTGAGGGTTTTTGAATGAATGGGGGTGAATGGAGGGGAAAGGGGGGGTTTTCAAAATTGTAAATATGAAACGGTTTAGGGTTTTTTCTTGTTTTTTTTAAGTTTTTTTTGTCCCAATGGTTATTTTTTTTGGGGGATTTACATTTATAAAATTTTAAAATAAAAAAAGTTGCAGCTCTGGGGATAATTAGGATTTAATCAGGATCGGACAGGTTAAGTAATGTTGTAACATTTGGCCCTCCCACCAGCAAAATTTAGGAGGGGCAGCTTGGTTTTAATGCAGGATGTAACTCAGGATCATTTACAGGATAATTTTAATGTTTTGTACACAGTGCAAAAACCAGCGGGAATAGTGGTCCCACCCTCTGGAGGATAATAAAAGGATGTAACTCAGGATCATACAGGATAAGTAATGTATGTTACAGTGACGAAACCAGCAAAATTTTTTGATTTGCGGGTTTTCTGGGGGAAAATTTCGGGGATGAAAAATCAAGGATCTTTTTTTAAACAGGAAAAAGTAATGTATGTACACAGTGACCGGCACCACCCAGAATAGTGATTTGGGGCTTGGAGTAAAAAAAGGATGTAACCCCGAATCAGTCCCGGGGAAAAAAATTTTTATGTTGTACCCCATTTGGGACTGCCCCCAGCAGAATAGTGAGGGGACTTTAAAAGTTTAATGCGGGAAAAGAAAAACTCAGGATCAGTAAGGAAAATTAATGAAATTTTAAAGTGATGAAAACCCAAGCAGAAATTTGGAGTGAAGTTTTGGAGTATAAAACAGGATGTAAAAAAAGGGATCAGTACGGGAAAGTAATGAAATTTTACCCAAGTGCCCTGAAAACCAGAAAAATTATTTGAGTACAGCTTTGGAAAGGAAAAAATACAGGAAAAAAATTTCAGGTTCAGTACAGGTTAATAATTAGTACGTGATTTCCCACCAGCAAGAATATTTGGTGAAGTTCTGGGGGTTTTTAATACAGGATGTAATTTCAGGATCATTTACAGGAAAAAGAAATTATGTACACAGTGACTGCACCAGAAAGAATAGGGGAATGCGGGGCTCTGGAGTTTAATACGGTGAAAAACTCAGGATCAGAAAGGGGATAAGTAATGAAATGTGCACGGGGACTGCACCAGCAAAATTTGTGAGCTCAGTCTGGAGTATAATACAGGAGAAATCTGGTTCAGTACAGGATAAGTAATATATTTTCCCAGTGACTGCCCCAGAGAATAGTAGTCGGCTTGGAGATAAATCCCGGGGAAATGAAAATAGGATCAGAAAGGGAAAAAGTAATGTATGTAACCAGGGGACTGCACCAGCAAAATTGGGGTGAGTGCAGTTTGGGGGTAAAAAATTAAGGATTTTTTAAAACCCTCGGATCATTACAGGAAAAGGTTTTGTATTTTTACCGTGAGCCCCCAAACCAGAGAATAGTGGTGCAGCTTGGGTTTTTAAAAAGGGAAAGGAAACCCCCGAATCGTGCGGGGTTAAAGTTTTGTATGTTAAAACGGGGACTGCCCCAGCAGAATAGTGAGTGCAGCTCTGGGGGGGGGATAATAAGGATGTAACTCAGGTCAGTCCCAGGAAAATTAAAAAGTAGTATACGTGACTGCACCCCCGAATTTTTTGGTGTCCCTCTGGAGGATAATACAGGATGAAAAACTGGGACAGAAAGGATAAGTAATGTTTTTTAACATTTGGCCCGCACCAGCAGAATAGGATGGGGCAGTTGGGAGTATAACCCCGGATGTAACCCCGAATCAGTGAGGTAATTTAATTTGTATGTACACAGTGATGCCCCCCGCAAATAGTGAGTGCAGTCTGGGGGGATAATACAGGATGTAACTCAGGAAACAGAAAAAGGATAAGTAATGTTGTATACAGTGACTGCCCAGCAGGAAATAGCGAGTGCAGTTTCTAAAGGGTATAAAAAGGATGTAATTCAGGATCATTTAAAGGAAAAGTAATGTATTTTAACAGTGATTTGAACCGCAGAATTGTGAGTGCAGTTTGGAGTAAAATAAGGATGTAACAGGATAAAGTACAGGTTTAAGTAATGTATGTATACATTTGACTGCCCCCGGGCAAAAATTGTGAGTCCCCAGCCCCTGGGGGGAAAATACGGGGAGGTAATCGGATCAGTAAGGAAAAGAAATTGTATGTACCCCAGTGACCCGGCCCCCGCAAAATTAGTGAGTGCAGCTCTGGGAAGTTTTAATACGGGGATGTAACCCCGAACCCAGTGCAGGTAAGAAATTTTTAGGGTACAAAGTGATGCACCAGGGGAAATAGTAAAATGATGCAGTTGGGGGAAAAATACGGAGGGAACCGGTCTGTAAGGAAAAAGGTTTTAATGTATTTTAACAAAGTGACCTGCCAAGCAGAAAAAAAAATTTGCAGCTCGGGTATAATACAGGATGTAACCCAGGACCCGTAAGGTTAATTTAATGTATTTTACACAGGGGATGCCCCAGCAGAAAAGTGGGTGAAGTTTGGGAGTTTACTACGGATGTAATCGGACCCAAGTACAAAAATAAGAAATGTATGTCCCAATTAAAGGCCCCTGCAGAATATTAAATGCAAGCTCTGGGGAAAATTTTAAGGGGAGGAAACTCGGGATCTTTTAGGATAAGTAATGTATGTACCCCAAGTGATGCCCCAGCAGAATATGGTGCAGCTTGGAATATAAAACGGGATTGTAAATAGGATCAGTACAGGAAAAAGTAATGTAAGTACCGTGACTGAAACCAGCGAATAGTGAGTGCAGTCGGGAGTTTTAATTTACAGGATTTGTAATCAGGATAGTCCCGGGAAATAGAAATTTTATGTACACAGGGGAGGGCCCAAGCAAAATTAGTGATTTGCGGGTCGGGGAAGTTAATTTAAGGTTTGTAACTCAGGATAGTACAGTTTTAAGTAATGAAAAAGTACACATTTGCCCTGCCCCAGCAGAATAGTGAGGTGCAGTTGGAGTATAAAAACGGTTAGGTGATATGTAACTTGAAATTACAGGGGGTTGGTGTTGTACAATGACACTGAGATCCTCTCCTAAAAACCTCCTGCCATTATTTTTGAATGATTGAGTGATTTGTATTTGGGAAGTTTCCCAAAGAAATCGTAGGAGGCTTTTTGGTCTGGAATCCAGATTTGGCGGGCTCCCCCCCAATTCAGGTTTGAGACCTCTTATGGCCTCCTTTTTTAGAGTCGGGTGGAAATTAAATTGACAGATTGGCTTATAAACCAAAATGCGGGTTGGCGGGGGACACTTTTCGTTTTCCGGGCCAAAAGGAAAAATTTCAATTTTTTGTTTTCCCCTTTCTTTGACTTGGGATTGGACAGCACAGGTGCAGTGACATCATCCTCATCATCCTCAGGTCCAGGATCCTCCGCTCCCATCTCTCCCTCTCTCTGAAATTTATCTCATTGTTCCAGTAGAAGTGACTTTGTTCTGTTTTTATCTGCACAAGCGAGACCATGGAAAAGATATGAGATGCACAAAGGGAAGGAGTAAGTGCACTCATGTGGGGGGTTTAAAGGGGTACAACAGTGATAAAATAGTGTCAAAAGGCCACAAATGGGACAGGGCAAAACTTTCTATAAGCCATGGTCATGCCTCCCAATTATCTGACAAATCTACCTGAACAAAGCCTATGTCTCACCGGCAGTGGACAAAAAACGACCCGATAATAAAATACAAAAAACGTTCAAAAAACGGAGTTTTCTGTCCCCCTCCTGTCAAAAGCAGCTGAAAAAACGGCCATTTTTTTGCTGCGATTTGCGTATTTTGGCGAAGTTTTCACGCACGTTTTTTGCTTGTCTTCAAGTCTGTTTTTTAATGTATGCATAAATTAAGCTATTGGATGTAACTCCACCCTACAAAAGGGGATATAAAGCACATTACTGCATTTATATGTCATCTTGCAGTCTTTTTACGGATTTTTGCGCTAATAAAATTATCTCGCTTTTGTCGCCAAAAATAAATTTTTTAAGGATTTTGACACTTAGATACGTTCTTTTTACGGATTTTGGCACTATTAAAGTTCTCTCGCTTTTGTCACCAAAAATACGTTTTTTACATTTTTTGTATGGATTTTGGCGCCAAAATAATTATTTTTATGGGTTTTGGTGCTAATAAAGTTATCTTGCTTTAGCTGTCAAAAATACTTTTTTTATGGATTTTAGCACTGATATACATTTTTATTACAGATTTTGGCGCTAATACAGTTGTCTTGCTTTTGTCGTCACAAATACTTTTTTATGGATTTTTGGTGCTAAAATATGTTTTTTATGGATTTTGCCGGTATTAAAGTTATCTCGCTTTTGTCCCTAAAAATAAGTTTTTCACGGATTTTGGAGCTAAAATGTATTTTTTTTTTTATGGATTTTGGCACTTTTAAAGTTATCTCACTTTTGCCGCCACAAATACTTTTTTTTATGGATTCTTGCCGCTAAAATACATTTTTTACGGATTTTGTCGCTATTTAAGTTATCTTGCTTTTTTTCACTATAAATAATCTTTTTTTTTACGGATTTTGGCGCTGATATACGTTTTTATTACAGATTTGGCGCTAATAGAGTTGTCTCGCTTTTGTCGTCACAAATACTTTTTTATGGATTTTTGGTGCTAAAATAAGTTTTTTATGGATTTTGGCGGTATTAAAGTTATCTCGCTTTTGTCGCCACAAATACTTTTCTTTACGTATTTTTGGCACTAAAATAAAAAAATTTTTATGGATTTTGCCGCTATTAAAGTTATCTCGCTTTTTTTTTTACTAAAAGTAATCTTTTTTTACGGATTTTGGTGCTGATATACTTTTTTTTTTTACAGATTTTGGTGTTAATAAAGTTGTCTCGCTTTTGTCGTCACAAATACTTTTTTAATGTATTTTTGGCGCTAAAATACGTTTTTTTAGGGATTTTGGCGGTATTAAAGTTATCTTGCTTTTGTCGCTAAAAATAAGTTTTTTACGGATTTTGTAGCAAAATTTTTTTTTTTTACGGATTTTGCCACTTATAAACTTATCTCACTTTTGTCGCCACAAATACTTTTCTTTACTTATTTTTGTTGCTAAAATACGTTTTTCTTTTACGGATTTTAGCGCTATTAAAGTTATCTCGCTTTTGTTACTAAAAATAAGTTTTTTTTACTTTTTTTGCCGCTAATAGAGTTATCTTGCTTTTGCAGCTACAAATTGGTTTTTTTCTGTAAAAAGACGTATTTTTGGCGTCAGACGTGAGATAACTTTATTAGCACCAAAATATGTTAAGAAAAGGATTTTAGCGCCAAAATCTGTAAATAAAAAGTATTTTTAGCGAAAAAAACATGAATTGCGCAAAAATCGTTAGCGGCCAAAGCATGATCATTTTATTACAAACAGTACGAACAAGGACACATCAGACACTTGTATGCAGATTTGATAAGATATAACCTTTATTACCACCCACTATAGGGGGGACTTGGGTCTCTGGGAGGGTTTTTGATGAAAAATCGCTGCAAAAAATGCACCAAAAGACGTCCGGCGCTTTCCATAGACTCCTGTAGTAAATTTTCTGCCTGTCCCTGGAATTTTATATATATAACATGTTGCAAAAGACGACCAGTAAAAAAGAAGCTCAGTGGAGACAGCAGGACGTTTTTGCAATAGAGTCTATGGGAGATGATTTCATTCGTTTTTTCAGCGTTTTTTGACTGTAATTGCTAATATGAACCCCGTACTGCTAGTGACCACCTGGGATACTTAAATCATCACACTAGACCACTAGGGTTATCGAAATTAATCTCTTTACCACAATAGACCACTAGGAATATGTAAAACAATTTGTTCACCTCACTAGACCACCAGGGCTACCTAAACTATTTCCTTCAGCACACTAGACCACAGGACTATGTATTGTACCATAGGCGGAACTACCGCCATAGCAGAGGTAGCAGCTGCTGCAGCTTTGTGGGGTCCCGGCCCAGTAGCACATGGAATTTGATTTTATAAGCAGGAGCAGGACTCTAGGCTATCCACTGACTCAGCTCCTCAGTTACTATATCTTTTTTTGCCTGAATTAGGAGCCATTAAATTTTTTTTTTTCACAAAGTACAATTGATGTGGGAAGTTTGCTAATGAAATAATAAGCATTTTCACCATTCATCACCATTATTACAAATTAAGTACCATTTGTGTTTTAGCTGCTCCCTTAGTGATCCATAGTGTACAGCTCATCTCTAAGGGATATAACCAGTGCCAAGAGCTCCTCAATCCTGGCCGCACATGCTCAGACTTCACCTCTCCTCTCAGGCAGCTCCTGTCAGTCTATTCCCTGCCTAGTAATCACACACTCATTGTTGAGCGAGTGTTCAACTCCAGGTGCTGTCATTCTGCTCCTGTCCTCTATACGCTTTAGTAATCACACACACTCACTGCTATGCAAGTGCTCAACCCCAGGTGCTGTCACTCTTCTCCAGTCCTCTGTACTCCTTAGTAATCACACACACTCACTGCTGAGCGCTAGGTCAACCCGAGGTGCTGTCATTCTACTCCTGTCCTCTGTACTCCTTAGTAATCACACACACACACACTGCTGAGTGAGTGTTCAACCCCAGGTGCTGTCATTCTACTCCCATCCTCTGTACTCCTTAGTAATCACACACACTCACTGCTATGCAAGTGCTCAACCCCAGGTGCTGTCATTCTACTCCTGTCCTTTATACGCTTTAGTAATCACACACACTCACTGCTATGCGAGTGCTCAACCCCAGGTGCTGTCATTCTACTCCTGTCCTCTGTACTACTTAGTAATCACACACACTCATTGTTGAGTGAGTGTTCAACTCCAGGTGCTGTCATTCTGCTCCTGTCCTCTATACGCTTTAGTAATCACACACACTCACTGCTGAGCAAGTGTTCAACCCCAGGTGCTGCTGTTCTACTCCAGTCCTCTGTACTCCTTAGTAATCACACACACTCACTGCTATGCGAGTGCTCAACCCCAGGTGCTGTCATTCTGCTCCTGTCCTCTGTACTCTTTAGTGATTAGTCAAACAGTACAAATGAGAAAAAAGAAAACTCAATCAGGTATGTACATTGAGAAAAAAAGTCCACGTTTAGCTTCTGCAGGGATTTAAACCTAAACCCCTATGCTGATAGGCAGAGGCGCTAACCACTCAGCTTCATTGTAGCTACCCACAGCTCTTTCCAGACCTTTGTTTGACCCTTCCCCCTTCATGCATCTCTGCCTTAATCTCTAGATATCTCCCCTCACGCAAGCTCCGCTCCTCATAGGACCTTCTTCTCTGCTCTCCTCTTATCACCTCTTCACATAACCGTCTCCAAGACTTCTCCCGTGCTTCCCCCACACTCTGGAACTCACTGCCCCAACACCTCAGAGTCTCCCCCACTCTCACTTGCCTCAAAGGTAACCTGAAAACCGATCTCTTTAGGATTGCCTATAACTAACATTAATCGTGGTGCACTACTCCACTCCACAAATATGTCTGCCCTTCACCTTCTGTCTCTTCCCACCTTCCTTGTGGACTGTAAGCCCTAACGGGCGGGGCACTCTCTCCCTCTGTACCAGTTGTTAGTTACTTATCATCACCTTGTACGTGTTTGACCTAGGTTATGTATATAACCCCCCTTGAATGTACACCGCCCTGAAATTAAGGATGCTCTAAAATAAATAAATAATAATAATAATAATAAAATGGTCACACTGTGGGGAAAGGCATGGTGATGTCAAGCCTGCTAGATAACATGATATGCAGTTAAAACAAATTATACACGCCCCACTTGAACACACTGAAAGCTGAAGGGAGGGCTAGCAGGACATGAAATGTCTGCTATGAAATGTTCCGCAGAATAAACATAATGTATAAAGTCTCCGGACTTGTCTGCACCAAACGAGTTCCTTCATCTTGTCTTGCACAACTTTTAACTCCCTCCAGTGACTGCAGACTCAAGAATTCTTCTTTTATTAATTTATTATACACCATAGAAATATCATACAAAAATAGTTGTACTTGCTTCCAAACGTATAGGCAAAACTTGCCGGCAATTCAAGGCATTTGGTCCATAGTAGAGAGGAACAAGAAGTAAGACTAGCGGGTAATCGCAATTAATAAAAGAAGAATTCTAGAGTCTGCAGCCACTGTATATAGTTAAAAGGACATTAAAACCCTTCATGTTAGAACCCTTTTAAGCTCTCTGCATGGTTGAGTATAGAGCTGGAGCTGTGGAGAGACCGGGTAGGGTGGTAGACAGAGATGAGGGAGGAGATGTAGGGGGTGCAGCGCTGTGGAGAGACTGGGTAGAATGGTACACAGTGATGAGGGAGGAGATGTAGGGGGTGCAGTGCTGTGGAGAGACCAGGTAGGGTGGTAGACAGAGATGAGGGAGGAGATGTAGGGGGTGCAGTGCTGTGGAGAGACCAGGCAGGGTGGTAGACAGAGATGAGGGAGGAGATGTAGGGGGTGCAGCGCTGTGGAGAGACCAGGTAGGGTGGTAGACAGAGATGAGGGAGAAGATGTAGGGGGTGCCGCGCTGTGGAGAGAGCAGGTAGGGTGGTAGACAGAGATGAGGGAGGAGATGTAGGGGGTGCCGCGCTGTGGAGAGACCAGGTAGGGTGGTAGACAGAGTTGAGGGAGGAGATGTAGGGGGTACAGCGCTGTGGACAGATCAGGGAGGGTGGTAGACAGAGATGAGGGAGGAGATGTAGGGGGTGCAGCGCTGTGGAGAGAGCGGGTACGGTGGTAGACAGAGATGAGGGAGGAGATGTAGGGGGTGCAGCACTGTGGAGAGAGACCGGGTAGGGTGGTAGATGGAGATGAGGGAGGAGATGTAGGGGGTGCAGCACTGTGGAGAGACCAGATAGGTAGGTAGACAGAGATGAGAGAGGAGATGTCGAGAGGTGCAGCACTGTGGAGAGACTGGGTCGGGTGGTAGAGATGAGGGAGAAGATGTAGGGGGTGCAGCACTGTGGAGAGACCAGTTAGGGTGGTAGATGGTGATGTAGGGGTGTGCAGTGCTGTGGAGAGACTGTGTAGGATGGTAGACAGTGATGAAGGAGGAGATGTAGGGGATGGAGCGCTGTGGAGAGACTGGGTAGGATGGTAGACAGTGATGAAGGAGGAGATGTAGGGGGTGCAGCGCTGTGGAGAGACCAGGTAGGGTGGTAGACAGAGACAAGGGAGGAGATGTATGGGGGTGCAGCGCTGTGAAGAGACCGGGTAGGGTGGTAGACAGAGATGAGGGAGGAGATGTTGGGGGTGCAGCACTGTGAAGAGACCGAGTAGGGTGGTAGACAGAGATGAGGGAGGAGATGTAGGGGGCGCAGCGCTCTGAGAGCTTTATGGGTGAGAGTGATGAGTTTATGTTGTATTCTGTACTGAATGGGCAACCAGTGCAGAGACTGACACAGGGTAGAGGCATCAGTATAGCGGCTGGAGAGAAAGATGAGCCTGGCTGCTGCATTCAGGACCGATTGAAGAGGGGAGAGTTTGCATCGAGGGAGACCGATAAGCAGGGAGTTTACAGTAGTCAAGATGAGAAAGAATAAGGGCCACAATGAGAGTCTGAGTTGTTTCCACAGTAAGAAAAGGATGGATTCTGGAGATGTTCTTGAGGTGCAAGTGACAGGAGCGGGCAAGGGATTGGATATAGGGAGTGAAGGACAGATCAGAATTTATTTTGACCCCAAAATAACGGGCCACTGCCTAGAAGTTATGGTGGTGCCACACACTGAGGGAGAAATAGAAGGGGAGGGGGGGGGGGGGGGGTGTTGGTTAGTAAGATAAGAAATGAGATAGGAGAGGAGAGATGAATGGACGCTGCCGCAGCCTGAGTGTGGGGTCCTCCAGCTCTGCCATCTGTAAACTGCATTCACAATCGGAACAATCTTCTGTATATTGATTAGGGAGCAGGTCTCTGATTTATTACCTTGTATATCTATTTTGTACAATATGAGACAATGTTTCCTTTTCACATTGTTGACCCGATACCAGGAGGTTTCAGAGCTCATGTGACGTGTTTCTAGCTTAAGTGATTGCTTTTAATTATGCGCTCTGATGGTGTTATAAGGTCTGATTGGTTGCTATGGTCTCTGATTGGTTGTTATTGGAAACAAAGAAAGTCTTAGACCTAGACAGTTTTCATACATGTGGCCCTAAGTGAGCCCATCCCAGAAAGCGTGAAACGCGTTAGTTTTGCTGTCTAGAGCATATGAAGTAACTATGTTTTAAAGATTGGAACATAAAACAATTGGATGCAATGAGCGCTGATGTATTGACCTTCATTGATTAACCTCTGCTGTTGTTTGCTGGTGGCCGCCTGGGATCGTGCCCTTCCACCAGACTCCATTGGACTGTCCAATAGGTGAGCTGGCTGAAGTTTGACATCTGGGAGATTTGTGTGGTAGCAGAGTGATGGTGAGGAATTTGTTCCTTGTTTTATTAGCTAACTACTGTTAGTTAGTGGTATTGATAAATGTTCATGGTCTGGGGGTGGAGGGGCCGGACTTAAAAGATTACTATGGGGCCCAGCCTTCTTTAGTTATGAGATCTGATTGGTTGCTATGGACTCTGATTGGTTGCTATGGGCTCTGATTGGTTGCTATGAGCTCTGGTTGGTTGCTATGAGCTGTGATTGGTTGCTATGGATTCTGATTGGTTGCTATGAGCTCTGGTTGGCTGCTATGGGCTGTGCTGGGTTGCTATGAGCTGTGTTTGGTTGCTATGGACTCTGATTTGTTGGCATGAGCTCTGGTCAGTTGCTATTGGCTCTGATTGGTTGCTATAGGCTCTGATTGGTTACTATGAGCTCTGATTGGTTGCTATGAGCTCTGATTACTTGCTATAGGCTCTGGTCACTATGGGCTCTGACTAGTCGCTATGGACTCTGATTGGTTGCTATGAGATATGTTGCTATGAGCTCTGGTTGGTTGCTATGAGCTGTGATTGGTTGCTATGGATTCTGATTGGTTGCTATGAGCTCTGGTTGGCTGCTATGGGCTGTGCTGGGTTGCTATGAGTTGTGTTTGGTTGCTATGGACTCTGATTTGTTGGCATGAGCTCTGGTCAGTTGCTATTGGCTCTGATTGGTTGCTATGGGCTCTGATTGGGTACTATGAGCTCTGATTGGTTGCTATGAGCTCTGATTACTTGCTATAGGCTCTGGTCACTATGGGCTCTGACTAGTCGCTATGGACTCTGATTGGTTGCTATGAGATATGTTGCTATAAGCTCTGGTTGGTTGCTATGAGCTGTGATTGGTTGATATGGGCTGTGCTGGGTTGCTATGAGCTGTGTTTGGTTGCTGTGGACTCTGATTTGTTGGTATGAGCTCTGGTCAGTTGCTATTGGCTCTGATTGGTTGCTATAATAATAATCTTTATTTATATAGCGCCAACAAATTCTTCAGCACTTTACAATGTAAGGCACTGATTGGTTGCTATGAGCTCTGATTGGTTGTTATGAGCTCTGATTACTTGCTATAGGCTCTGGTTACTATGGGCTCTGACTAGTCGCTATGGTCTCTGATTGGTTGCTATGAAATATGTTGCTATGTTGCTGGTTGCTATGGTATCTGGTTAGTTGCTATGAGATATGATTAGTTTCTATGGGCTCTGATTGGTTGCTATGAGCTCTAGTTGGTTACTATGAGCTGTGATTGGTTTCTATGGGCTGTGTTTGGTTGCTACGAGCTCTGATTGGTTGCTATGGGCTGTGTTTGGTGGCTAAGAGCTCTGATTGGTTGCTATGAGCTCTGGTTGGTTACTATGAGCTGTGATTGGTTGCTATGTGCTCTGATTGGTTGCTAAGAGCTCTGATTGGTTGCTATGAGCTCTGATTGGTTACTATGAGATGTGATTGGTTTATATGAGCTCTGATTGGTTGCTATGAGCTCTGATTAGTTGGTTTGAGTTCTGATTGGTTGCTATGAGATCTTATTTGTTGGTATGAGCTCTGATTGGTTGCTATGAGCTCTGCTTGGTTTCTATGAGCTCTGATTGGTTGTTATGGGCTCTGATTGGTTGCTATGGGCTCTGATTGGTTGCTATGGACTCTTATTGGTTACTATGATCTCTGATTGGTTGCTATGGGCTCTGATTGGTGGCTATGGGTTCTGCTTGGTTGCTATGGGCTACAAGGACAGTCTTACTGCTAGTCAGTTTTCATACATAAGGCCCCTTTTTTTTTTATTATCCCCATAAGACAAGACAGAATTCAGATGACTGACGAATGTTTTCCGTATTACTAGACTCGTGTGTGGAAATGAAAGTGTAATATTTGATGCCACATAATGGAGCATCCTGGCACTTTGATGCTGGCAGATCCCCCGGGCTATAGATCAAGACAAGCACTTGTAAGCAGAGATGCATTTGAAAACTCTTAACTCAATTAAAATTTCAGTGCATTAAAAGAGAGAAAAGGACATTTCTTCAAAGAACTCCGGGGTGCCGGGAAAATCTGTTTAATGCTATGAAGGCGAATGTGATGTGCACCAGAAAGAGTGATGGGTGAAGTGGATTTTTAGATGAAGCACAAAATAGAGTAATGATATGGAATAATAAATGCACAAGACATAATAACACAAACTAAAGTATACAATGTAAATATGAAGCCTTTAAAGAGACAGTACACAATTAAAAAACATAGCTGCCTCCTACCAGGAATTGTGCTACACTTGTCCATAGGCTGTGCTGAGTCAGATGGAGTCTGATATCTACCTTATGAATCATCAAAGGTATTCTGGTGCCCAAGGCAAATAAGGCACACAGCACCCCCGAAAATTCAGACCAATCCCTGCCTATTTAGTCCCCTTCCTCCATGGGAATAAGTGGTGCCCTATGCAGTCGCCTATGGGTCGCTCCGGCCCTGCCCTCTACTATGCTTTGCACTAAAGCTCGGCTTTCTTAGATTGGCTTCTGTGTATGAGCACAAGCTCAGCAGGACACTAGTGCACGGAGAAATCACTTACATGACATGTAAGTATAAACTACATTAATTAAATCCTCAGTCCTCTTTTTTTTTTTTTTTAAACAAGTTTTATTGGGTTTTAATCATAAAGCATACCAACTTGTATACAGAACAATAGCAGAGAAGACATTGAAAGTGAGACTGTCCTTCGACACGGCAAATATCATCACTACAGAGAGTGAGGACAAGAGGCTCGGGCAGAGTGATCGAAGTCCAGAGTTCAAATATCTCTGGTATCAACCAAATGCCTCAGGTTAGCCCAAGGACAGCATCGAGGTTGGTACAGAGAAAGGTGCGCAACATGTGACATAACCTCTAGCCGGGGTCTGTGAACTAAATGGCCGCCGCTTGCGATATAACAACATCAACCTTAGAACGACGCTGGAGGAGTGCCTGTTTGTCCCCACCGGGTAGCCAGTATTGCCTCTGTTTGCAAGCGAGTCAAAGTCTAAGGGTTTAAGGGATTTATTTTTTCAGTGCCACCCCATGGGATTTCACAATCAGATAAGTGGCTTCATCGGGGAGAGAGACTGATCCCTCTCTTGTCCTATATTGCAAGTGACCCCAGTGAGTTTGATAGCGCTTCCTGGTAGTACCACCCCGTATTGCAGAAAGATTTCATGAGTTGGGCAATTTCTGCTTGTGAGAAGTGCGAGACTATAAAAGATCTCCATTTCCTGAAAAAACCCTCTGTTCTCTCCTCTTTTCGTCTTTCCGTCTCAATCTTATCCGATGTAAGATATTTTTTCATATTTTCAATTATGAAAGATAGCGGGGGGATGTTCGGCTGTAGCCAATGTAAAAGTGACAGGCGGTGTGTGAGAGTAACGCTTTTCCGCCCCGTCTCTGGAAGGCCTCGGGGTAGGTCAGCATTCAGAACTTTGAAGACAAAGTCTTCGGCTGCTTTAGATGAAGTGAAGGTCTTGGGGCCCATGTTTGGGAGCCGGATCCTCAGGGAGGCAGGATAAAGCATTTGGAAACGTATTCCTTTGTGGAAGAGAGTCGTGCATAACCTGCTAAACACTCTTTTGCGCCTGGAAACGTCGACTGAAAAGTCCTCAAACAGGAAAGCCTTTTGACTGCGCAGGAGCAGAGTGGACCCCAGCTTTCTGTATGCCTGGAGAATGATCTGTTTATCGTTAAAGTCCAAGTACTTGGCTATAGCAGTGCGTGGTCTTCGCTGTGCGTTCTCTTTAGCTGTATCTCTGGCGGGGGCCTCTGGGCCGATGCGATGCGTCCTTTCCACTTTACAGCTGTGGGTTATTCCCAGGGCTTGAGGAAGCTCGGTTTGGAATAAGTCCCGGAGTTCAGCCTGCCCAATTTGTTCAGAGAGGCCCACCAGCCTCAAGTTCCTCCTTCGGGAGCGATTTTCAAGGTCCTCTAATCTCTCATATAGGACGCAGTGCGATTTCTCAGAGCGCTGTAATTTATGCTGCAAGGATTCATTGTCAGATTCAAGCTGCTGCACTCTGTGCTCTAGTTCATCCAGGCGGGCTCCCTGGGTTTGGAGTTCCTGGTGTACTTTGGCTATGGCTGCCTGAAGAGTTGTTTCCAGTGTGCTCTGCAGGTCTGGAACTATGTGCCTGGCCACTTCCAGCGCCAGGACTTTGTAGTCGATCATGGGGCTGCTTGACTCACCAGAGTCTGATGGTGAAGATACCTCCCCGGAGTCAGCATGAATCTCAGTCTGCTCCTGTGTTGAAGCGTGCCGGGCCACCATCTTGGATTCGCCTCGTGGCGTGCGGGGCGGCAGGGACGGGTGCTCTTTCTGTCTGCTGCGGAGTAGGTAGCGTTCCATGCGCTCGATGCCAGCACGGCTGAAGTGTTCCCCTCACATTCCGGGAGCAGGTAAGCGCCGCCGGAGCGGCTGTTTGTCGGTTTGAGGTGCGGGCAGGCGGAGAGCTCCTGCAGCCTACATCCACTCACCAGCGCCGGAACCGGAAGTGTATCCTCAGTCCTCTTGGTTCCTACTTCTCTTCACTCCATCTGCTCCAGGCCCCATACACAGTAGGGTTAGCAGAGGTGCAGTGACATCTTTCTGCTCCAGGGCCCCATATACAGTACGGTTAGCAGAGGTGCAGTGACATCTGTCTGTTCCGGGGCCCCATACACCTTAGGGTTAGCAGAGGTGCAGTGACATCCGTCTGCTCTGGGCCCCATACACAGTAGGGTTAGCAGAGGTGCAGTGACGTCCGTCTGCTCTGGGCCCCATACACAGTAGGGTTAGCAGAGGTGCAGTGACATCCGTCTGCTCTGGGCCCCATACACAGTAGGGCTAGCAGAGGTGCAGTGACGTCCGTCTGCTCAGGGCCCCATACACAGTAGGGTTAGCAGAGGTGCAGTGACATCCGTCTGCTCCGGAGCCCCATACACAGTAGGGTTAGCAAAGGTGCAGTGACATCTGTCTCCTCCAGGGCCCCATACACAGTTGAGTTAGCAGAGGTGCAGTGACATCTGTCTGCTCTGGGCCCCTACACACAGTAGTTTTAGCAGAGGTGCAGAGACATCCGTCTGCTCCAGGGCCCATACACAGTAGGGTTAGCAGAGGTGCAGTGACGTCCGTCTGCTCTGGGCCCATACACCAGTAGGGTTAGCAGAGGTGCAAGTGACATCTCTCTGCTCCGGGGCCCCATACACAGTAGGGTTAGCAGAGGTGCAGTGACATCCGTCTGCTCCAGGGCCCCATACACAGTAGGGTTAGCAGTGGGGCAGTGACATCCGTCTGCTCCGGGCTCCATACACAGTAGGGTTAGCAGAGGTGCAGTGACATCCTGTCTGCTCGGGTCCCATAACACAGTAGGGTTAGCAGAGGTGCAGTGACATCCGTCTGCATCCAGGCCCCCATACACAGTAGGGTTAGCAGAGGTGCAGTGACATCCGTCTGCTCCGGAGCCCCCATACACTGTTTGGATTAGCAGAGGTGCAGTTGATATCCGTCTGCTCCTGGGCCCCATACACAGTAGGGTTAGCAGAGAAGCAGTGACATCCGTCTGCTCCACAGGCCTCATATACAGTAAGGTTAGCAGAGGTGCAGTGACATCCGTCTACTCCAGGGCCCCATACACAGTAGGGTTAGCAGAGGTGCAGTGAGATCCGTCTGCTCCGGAGCCCCATACACTGTTGGATTAGCAGAGGTGCAGTGATATCCGTCTGCTCCTGGACCCCATACACAGTAGGGTTAGCAGAGATGCAGTGACATCCGTCTGCTCCACAGGCCTCATATACAGTAAGGTTAGCAGAGGTGCAGTGATATCTGTCTGCTCCAGGGCCCCATACACATTAGGGTTAGCAGAGGTGCAGTGACATCTGTCTTCTCCGGGCCCCATACACAGTAGGGTTAGCAGAGGTGCAGAGACATCCGTCTGCTCCAGGGCCCATACACAGTAGGGTTAGCAGAGGTGCAGTGACATCCGTCTGCTCTGGGTCCCATACACAGTAGGGTTAGCAGAGGTGCAGTGACATCTGTCTGCTCCTGGATCCCATACACAGTAGGGTTAGCAGAGGTGCAGTGACATCCGTCTGCTCCAGGGCCCCATACACAGTAGGGTTAGCAGTGGGGCAGTGACATCCGTCTGCTCCAGGGCTCCATACACAGTAGGGTTAGCAGAGGTGCAGTGACATCCGTCTGCTCCGGGGTCCCATACACAGTAGGGTTAGCAGAGGTGCAGTGACATCCGTCTGCTCCAGGGCCCCATACACAGTAGGGTTAGCAGAGGTGCAGTGACATCCGTCTGCTCCGGAGCCCCATACACTGTTGGATTAGCAGAGGTGCAGTGATATCCGTCTGCTCCTGGACCCCATACACAGTAGGGTTAGCAGAGATGCAGTGACATCCGTCTGCTCCACAGGCCTCATATACAGTAAGGTTAGCAGAGGTGCAGTGACATCCGTCTGCTCCAGGGCCCCATACACAGTAGGGTTAGCAGAGGTGCAGTGACATCTGCTAGGATATGCCATCAATGTGTGATAGGTGCGGGTCTTACCTCTAGTAATCAGCTCTTGAAATGAATGGAGAGTATTCATTTCAAGTGCTGCAACCTTTCCAATCAGAACAGTGAGTTTCGGGTGCCATTCTGGAAATAGGTGGGGATCCCAGAGGTGGGGCCTGCACCTACTCCACATTGATTCTATCTATATGCCATCAATGTTTGAGATGGGAACACCCTTTCAAATATTTTAGGATTCAACATGAAACTGAATGATTGAGGAGGGTCCTGACATTCTGGTGTCCCCCAAATCTGAGAATGTAATTACCGAGTGACCAATGATTTATGATATGTCCTATAATATTATTTTATCTGAATCAGTGGTTTAGCAGCTTGATGAGCGCCCATAGACTATAAACATCCGGGTGGTGCCTGTAGATCTCTGCGCAGACGTTCTGGTAATAATTGTGCAGCTGCAGAAGTAGAGAGCTGGGTATCAGCTGCAGCCGGGCTCTCCAGGGAGAAGGTAGTCCCCGGAGTCGATTGCTAAGGTCTTAACAATTGACTTGAGGCCTTAACAACCGGCTTAACAACCGACTGGAGTCCGCGGAGTTGATTGCTAACTCTTATCAACTGACTTGAGCTGAGGCCTTAACAACCGGCTTAACGACTGTTAGCGACTTCACACGCAGTAAATTATGTGTCCCCCAGTGAAGGTAAAAGGGTCCTCCAGTAAGTTATACGCCCCCAGAAGGTGGTTATATACTTTATATATCTCCCAGTAGGTAGGTGTGTAGTTTATATGTCCCCCAGCAGGTATATAGGCAGGTTATGGATCCCCCAGCAGGTATATAGGCAGGTATGGATCCCCCAGCAGGTATATAGGCAGGTTTAGGTCCCCCAGCAGGTATATAGGCAGGTTTAGGTCCCCCAGCAGGTATATAGGCAGGTTTAGGTCCCCCAAGGTATATAGCAGGTTTAGGTCCCCCAGCAGGTATATATGGCAGGTTTAGGTCCCCAGCAGGTATATATGCAGGTTTAGGTCCCCACAGCAGGTATATAGATAGCTATAGGCCCCCAGCAGGTATATAGATAGCTTATAGGCCCCACAGCAGGTATATAGATAGCTTATAGGCCCCACAGCACGTGTATATTTAGGTAGCTTATAGGCCTCACAGCACATATGTAGGTAGATTATAGCTCCTCCCTGCACGTATATAAGTAGATAATAGCCCCCCTCCCTGCACATATAACAATAGATAATTTGCCCCCTCCCATGCACATATGCAGTAGATAATAGCACCCCTCCCTGCACATATGACAATAGATAATAGCATCCCTCCCTGCACATATGACAGTAGATAATAGCCCCCCTCCTGCACATATAACAATAGATAACAGCCCCCTCCCTGCACATATAACAATAGATAACAGCCACCCTCCCTGCACAACATACAATAGATAACAGCCCCCCTCCCTGCACATATAACAATAGATAACAGCCCCCCTCCCTGCACATATAACAGTAGATAATAGCCCCCTCCCTGCACATATAACAATAGATAACAGCCCTCCTCCCTGCACATATAACAATAGATAACAGGCCCCCCTCCTGCACATATAACAATAGATAACAGCCCCCCTCCCTGCACATATAACAATAGATAACAGCCACCCCCTGCACATATAACAATAGATAACAGCCCCCCTCCCTGCACATATAACAGTCGTATAACAGCCACCCTCCCTGCTCATATAACAATAGAGCCCCCTCCCTGCACATATAACAATAGATAACAGCCCCCCTCCCTGCACATATAACAATAGATAACAGCCCCCTCCCTGCACATAAAACAGTAGATAATAGACCCCCAGCATAAATAGCGCTAATTAAAAGTAATACCCTGACAGCACTTACCTGACCTCGCTCCCCGCCGCTGTCGCTGTCGCTGTCGGTGCTCCCGGTCTTTTCTTCAGCGGCGTGACGTCACCAGGCCGCGCGCGGGCAGCGCGATGACGCGCCCGCCGCCCGGGCTGAGCACAGCCTGCCTGCGGCCCCAGAGTACTCCGCGGAGCACTCCGCTCCGCTGCAGCATCTAACTGTATGTGCGTCCGGCGGACGCACATACAGTTAGTCCCACCACCGCTGCCGTCGCCAAGGTCCTAAGCCGCTAAGCCGATAGCTTAGCGACTGGTAGCGGTTTAGGACCCTAACGATCGGCGGCGGCGGCGTATAGCGGCGGC
The DNA here is from genome assembly GCA_025379985.1 of Phyllomedusa bahiana. Lineage (NCBI taxonomy): Eukaryota > Metazoa > Chordata > Amphibia > Anura > Hylidae > Phyllomedusa > Phyllomedusa bahiana. Next base: position 22,391 of record JAODAL010027913.1, on the reverse strand, counting down.
GCCGGGGACTCGGAGAAGGCAAGGCACCCTGTGTGCTGCCCTGACTGCAGCCTGGGTCCTACTGACACAGTGTAATGTATTAACATACAGGAATATACCGCAGAATGCTAATACATTACTAAGTGCAAATAAAATGTTACATAGTTATCATAGCTGTCATTTGTCACTATTGTGTATTGTATTGTAGTATGTGAATGCTTGGTTCAGGTTTGTCTCTTTGTTAGTATAGATAGGGATATCTTAGGGTCCTTGTAGTTTAGGCTCCTGTTGGGGTAAAAAAAAAAATGTGCATTAAAACTTAACTTTTAATAAATATAATAAGACAAGGGAAACCCCACAAAAAGAAAACACAGAAGGTCCTAAATATGAGAAGAGTGTGGTAGAAGGTGGGCAAAAACTACCACACCCTATCCTACAACACAGGTATATCGCCCCAAAAAGGGCGTACCTGTCAGGAACCTAGCCCTACAATAATCTCACCCTTGGGCTATGATCACACGGCATAATTGCGGGGCGTAAATGACCCAATTTAAGCCGTGTGAACATAGCCTGACACTAAAAATACATACTGTCCCAACATGTTTCGATGCCCCATAATCATCACTTCAGGCATAGCTCCCAAGTGTTCACAGAAAGTAGTGGACTTGATTATTCGCATACGTTGCAAAATATTTATTTCTTATCCAATTTTTCAGGACACACGTAATAAAACTTCATATAATAGAAAAGTCAATAGTGGTATACTTAAGTGCAAGTCCAACTTCTTCTCGGACGAATACCGCTCATGAGAGTAGCAGAGGAGATGTTGACAATGAGCGAGCAACACACTCGAATAGCGACGTTTCGAAGGCTCCGCCTTCTTTCTCAAGCATGCGTGCTGGAACTATACTTCTGTTTAAATACCACACAGATTAAAAACACAAAGTAGTTAAAAACATAGACAAATATGGATACCAGATTTGGCGAGACATCTCTTGCCCGACATTTCCACACAGCCAATCACAGAGTAAGCGATCTCCGATGGTGTGTGTTGGAGCGGGTGGAGTGTAGAGAGACAGCAAGGGTTAAAACCCGTCTCCTCCAACGTGAAGCCTTCTGGATCAATAAGTTACAATGTTTAGCCCCGAAGGGCCTTAATGAAGCATATAGTTTAAAAGTGTTTCTGCGAAATTGTCAGCTTCGGTAATTTGTCTGTGTTTTTAACTACTTTGTGTTTTTAATCTGTGTGGTATTTAAACAGAAGTATAGTTCCAGCACGCATGCTTGAGAAAGAAGGCGGAGCCTTCGAAACGTCGCTATCCGAGTGTGTTGCTCGCTCCTTGTCAACATCTCCTCTGCTACTCTCATGAGCGGTATTCGTCCGAGAAGAAGCTGGACTTGCACTTAAGTATACCACTATTGACTTTTCTATTATATGAAGTTTTATTACGTGTGTCCTGAAAAATTGGATAAGAAATAAATATTTTGCAACGTATGCGAATAATCAAGTCCACTACTTTCTGTGAATGCATGCATCTGAGCTGAGAAGGCAGCTCGCTTTAGTGGCTTGTATCATAGTGGTATACATAAATTGAATCTTTGTTATCAAGAATACCTCCCAAGTGTCCCTATTTTGGAGGGACAGTCCCTATTTTTAACCCTTGTCCCTCTGTCCCTCTAAGCTCTATAAATGTCACTCTTTTTCTTTTAGGAAACAGATTTGCATCAATAAACTGACTATGTTGTTTTAATAAGTATCTGATTGCTTCTTCGCTGTATATTACTTAATAATTTACTTAATATTTCATTATTGGATAAAATGCAATCCTTAAAATGTGTCCCTTTTTGGCTATCTACAAAGTTGGCATGTATGTGTGAGGGCGTGGTTAGAGGCGTGTCTTGGTTCAATGTCATGTGTTTGGGCATGGTTAGAGGCTTGGCCTGATGTGTCCCTCTTTGCAATCTCTAAAAGTTGGGAGGTATGACTTCAGGGGACAAATATAGGGAGGTACAAATGGGTAAGTCAAAAAGTAGACAAAAAGTCAAAGAAAGGACCAACAAACATTAATATAAAAGCAGCAAATATTATATATTTGGAAAAATGGGGTATGATACCCCTCATCCCTTAGGAGTATTGTAACTCCCCCAAAAAGACCGCACTGAGCCACATCTCACTGAAAGTATACGTGTGCATGGGGGGATAAAGGACCACAGAATACTCTATATGGTATAGTGGTGCAAAAAATCTCAAAGGGGACTGTAATTATAAAATTCAAGCATTACCTGATCAAAACATATGTCAGTAAGTTGTAAGCAAAAGCAGTGATTAGAGTCCCATATACAGTACATATGTAAAGGCAACCAAACAAATCGCATGAGGGTACCTTAAAACAAACACCACACAACCAGAGTAAAGATTAACACAATAATTAGTCAAGCATTAGGCCGACCAAACCCCCTCCAAACCTCTCGTGGGTCTAAACGTGGTCCCGTTCACAGGAGCAGGAAGCGAGGCGCCCTGTTTCCCAAACGCCGCTCCACAAGTGGGGTCGCCCTTATTGGGGTGGCTACCCTGAATTTGATGGCTAGGCAGCTAGCAATTGTTTAGCGAATTTATAGGCTAATTTTTTAGTATTTCATACTGGATATTAATAAAAGTTATATTTTAGGTCTAATTATCTTGTCTAAGGTTTATATCCCCTTTGTGTTTTATTTTCTGTTACATAGTTAAAAAAAGGTTAAAAAAAAATACAAAAGTGTGGAAAAAATAAATAAAATAAATAATAAAATAAATATTTAAAATACGTTTAAAAAACGTATTGTACATACATTTCACACACAAAAAAAACGCTACACATATATACATGACCGTAATAACCTACAGAATTAATCCAACTAGTCGTTTAGTGTGAAATGCGAATGGTGTAGAAAAAAAATACAGAAAAACTTTTTTTTACATTCAGACTGCAAAAAAAGTGAAAAAAATCTGCAGTAATTTATTTGTAAGCTTAAACTATGACTTCAAAAAATACAATTTCTCCCGCATAAAACAAGCCCTCATATAGCTGCGTCACTTAAAAAATAAAAAAAAAAGTTACAACTGTTGAAATGCAAGGAGGAAAACAATAAAAAAATGTAGCTGGGTCATTAAGCCTTTTTCAGGTCCGGTGCTTAAAGGGTTAATCTCTATGACTTAAAGGGGTTGTCTCACTACATTGATTCATCTCACCTCAGTCCTGTTTTCTTGGTTTCACTTTGAATTCAGGGGCATGTTTACTGGCTTCTGCTAGGCTGCAGTAGAAGCCAGATCTGTAGCTATAGTGACCGGCGCTGGCAGCCTATCAGGAAGGATCGAACAGGTCTGTAGCTACAGTGACCAGCGCTGGCAGCCTATCAGGAAGGATCGAACAGGTCTGTAGCTATAGCAACCAGTGCTGGCAGCCTATCATGAGAGACTGAACAGGTCTGTAGCTATAGCGACCTGAGGAGCTGATGCAGCCCATACAAGAGGGGATATCTAGGAATAGGTAGGACACTGGTAATGAACACATGTTGTAAAGTGACTTGTTTTTGCAAGATCTTTAAAGGGGTTGTATCATTACATTAAATGGTCTTCAGAATAAGGGGACAGTGAAAACAAGCAACTTTGCAATTGGATGTCATTTGCAAAGCTGTCTTGTTTTCCCAGTGTCCCTTATCTTCGTTTTGTGTAAACACTGTTCCCCAGTGGCGGTCAGATTCCACCTCCTTCCATTTCATTGGCTGTCGACTCTACTAATTTACATTCTGTCTGGCCCCCGTATTCACGGGAGCGTGCATTCCTGCCTCTCTCACTCAGAATAAGTGGCCGGCAACAATTTCACTCTATACAGCCAGCAGCTCCTCAGTGACACTGCAGCTGCTTCTATAATCAGAAAACAGCAGAATTGTGCCTCGGTGTCTAATGCTCCTGCATAGAAGGGAGACTGATCTGTGCTCTGAAGGAGTTCATGCAACAACCAAACCATGGCTGCCGAAAGAAGGATTAAATCCCTTACATGTTTATGATTGTTATGCCTCTACAATACGAGCACAACCACTTCAGGTGAGAATCTTCACCTTTTGTTTAAATATATTTGAGACGTATTTCACTATTGTGCGCCCCCTTGTCTTTTTTCTACTGAAGGAGCTCATGGAAGAAAGTATTAACAAACCTCCAGCTGTGAGAGGAGAAGAGATCAGTGCTTTGAGTTCATAGAAGATTATCTAGGCTGAATGCAGGGCTGTGGTATGTAAACAGTTCTTACAAAATAAGACTGCATAGGGAGAGGAACCACACAGTGACATGTGGAAGGGGGGAAGGTTGAACACACTGACTCGGGAGCGAGCATGAACAGTGAAGGGGGGATGATGTCATCCTCTTCAGTTCAGAAACACCCAGCTGGGAGGGGAAGAAACACTCCTGGATTTGAGGAACTGAGAAAATGAAGCTACAAGAGAACAACCGAACTGATGAAGCGATACATCCCCTTTAACATAAAGAGCAATCCTTGTAGTGAGACAAGCCCTTTAAAGACACCTAACCCCTTCTGTAACAAAATCATTCAACTGTCTATAACGGTAGACAATAATTTCTTTATTCCTCAACAGGACACAATAAATACATGACCCCTCATTTGCTGATAATTACCAAGAGAAATAACAAACTCATTTACTAATCATTTGCTATGTACAAGTTTATTGGAGAAATATTTTTATGAAACAATTAAAAATAATATATTGGGGGGCGTGTCCTGCCTATGGCCGTGTGAAGACGTGTCTCCCAGAGCTCCTCGTCCCTCTCCACCATAACGGCTGAACGCCTGTCTCTCCACCAGGTAAGTACCACCGAAACAGAAGCCCCACAAGGACCCCAGCTCGCTACCTCAGACTCCTCAGTGAGACATCGGAAGCCTAATTTCCACCCTGCAACCGCTGACCCGCCATGCACTCAGAGCCGCGGTGAGGATCAAGATGGCGGAGACAAGCAGCAGGCGCGGGAACCCAACGTACCACCCCGCATCTCCCACTCCGGCAACTAACCTCTGTGCCGCCGGATGCAATATACAAAACCCGCCAGCATCGGTCCGAGAGCTCCGTTACAACGCGGGCAAAAAACAACCCGACACGAGCTCCGCTCACTTCATTGGTATGTAGAGGAAATGACGCTCCGGCTTCTCCCAGCGCACCAGACCATAAGCACCGCACCACTTCTCTCCGGACCGGAGCCGGCTGCAGCACGCCTGCCCCGGGCAGAGCCCCACCTCAGAGCATGACTCGCGCTGACTGCTGGGAGCTCATGCAGAGGCACATGACGACCATGCGCATCGCACCGCAGTCTGAACCATCAGCAAGGTATGATGGTGCAGACCTTGGGCACAGGACTAAACCCACACTCTCTATTTTAGGACTCACCGGTCCCATCACCCACCTGACCTGCTGACGCCGACCCATCCGAGCCCTGCCACTCTACTCTGCAAGCCATGCACCTTGGAGCCCATAACCTCCTCACCTCAGACAGAGCCCAAGCCCTCACCCCAAAAGGGTTCTAGCGCAGTTTATGAACCATGCAATGGGGGCTCACACAGCATGGTACGCTTCCACCTACACTCTCCTCTATGCAGATCGTTACGCATGCCATGCTAGAACTGTGTACAACTGGGAGATTGTCCTCAGTTCCCTCTCTCCCCCTCCCTGCAATCCTGATATACCTGCCTGCACTCTGGCATAAAGCGCCCAACCCCCTGGCTAACAGGCCATCTCCACATGGTCCACCGGCTCCTCTTGGGGGACCTTACTAATTTATCGCCATGGGAGATCATAGGCGCGTCTGTACCATCCTCGTCCTACTGCTCAAAAGGCGGCGGCCCTCCTGGATGTGAGGGCGAAGGCCACCTCCGTCTCCAGCCAGGTCAGCAACCACCGCACTTCAAAACACCACTAAGCAGACTCCAGTCCTCTCTCACCCAACAAACGGGCTGCAGCGCCCACTCCTATATATACTCCTCCTCAAGACGACAACCAAAATTCTCCTGGCCTCCTCACTAAATTGGCGGAAGAACACAGACCTATCACACGTCAATCTGATCTGCACAAGATTCACACATCCTCTACCTTACCAGGAGCGACCTCGTCGGCATTGCCCAAGCATATTGTCACAGAGAAAGTAAGCAAGCGAATTTCTCTATTTACGAGGTCCGAGCAGTCTCACCTAAGCTCTAAAGTGTCCTCAAATGGAATCACCTCAGCAGTCCCTACCTCACAAACCTACAGTAGAGCTCTTCAATCCTCCTCATCTCAACACTCCGCCCGAATTCATCGGCACTTCACCTCACAGTTGAGACCTTGACAACAGGAGCCTACGCAACAATATTAGAGTCCGAGGCCTGCCGGAATCAGTTTACGCCTCATGAGCTTACTCCAATACTTACCCAACAATTTTCACGATCAGCTGGAAAGAACCCATCTTGCACCCATCGAAATAGACCGAGCCCAAGGGCCGCTCCCCGCCCTCCAGCATTAGACCCCAATGAAACCAAGGACATAATTTGCCTGGGTTCACCTTTTAACACGGTTTAAAATATGATATTCTGCAGTGTGCGCCCCGCCCAGAGACCAGAAAGATCTCTTTCAAAGATGCCCCGCTACTTCTCTTCAACAAGATCTCTACCAGATATACCCTGGCTCAGAGAGCTGCTCTGAAGCCTCTTCTCTTGGTGCTGCAGAGAGCGCCATAATCCCTAGCGGTGGGGCTTCCCCATCGCCCTGTTTATAAGGGGTAAAGAGAAATCATTCACAATTCCGCTCCCCTGATGAAGTCCCCTCAGTGCTAAGCCGGACCAAAACATCCGGGACATTGTTTCTTCCACCCTGGCCCTCGTTGGGACCCATAGTCAATACCTCCACACCGGGGCGTCATGGTACGACACCAGGATTACCCCCGCGAGAGACAAGACGTCGAAGACATCCTACGCTCCCTCACGACCTCTAACCCCACATGAGGACGCCCCTGGACGACCTGCCCTTTGACCATTAAGACCACTGAAAGTCCTTTCTGGAGTATCTCGTCTCTCATGTCCATTATTGTTATCTGCAGTAATATGACCTTATTAGTCGCTAGCGGACCCTTCCTTCCCCCCCGCCCCGCCCCCCTTTTTTATCTTTTTTTTTTTTTTCTTTCTCTCCCTTCTCATTCTTCTCTCTCTCCTCTTAATCATCCTCCTCCCCTTCCCGACTTCTTCTCCTCCTCCCTTTCCCACTTTCCCTTCCCCCCCCCCCCTTTTTTCTTTTTTTTTTTTTTCTCTCTTTCTCCTCTCTTTCCTCTTTTCTCGTACCCCTCACCCTCCACACCCCCCAATCTAGCCTTGGATCTTCTTTATCTTGCTGTTATCAAGGACTCCCTAGCACTTACCATATATCCTAGTCCAGTCCGTTTACTAACATTGTCCCCCACTCTTGCATACCATATGGGGACGATGAGCCAGATACTATGGTATTCAGTTTCCTGCAACATCTCGTTCTTCTGTACCCCCCATAGGACTTTGTCCCCCGATAATAGACCTCTTCCCTAGGTTTTAGGGACTTTGGCTTTTGTTAGCCAATCCTCCGTAGTTCCAGCTGCGGGCCTCTGTTGTCCTAGCTTCCTGGTTGTGTGTGTGATATGTTGTGAGTGGTTGTTTTTCTGCGCCCCCCCACATCTGACTTTAAACGTTCCTCTTTCCCGGTTAACGCCCTATCCCCCCTCCCCTTCTGTCCCTGTGAGCTAAGAGATATGGCAGAACACATCCTTTGCCACTTTAATGCGCAGGGTCTCATTATCCCAGTAAAAGGCCCAGTCCATCACCACTTTCATAAAAAGCGGGTTAAAGTGGTGTGTCTACAGGAGACGCACTTTAAGGAGGGCCATGTCCCTCATATACTAAACAAGTACTATCACATCTTGGTTTTTTGCAATGTCGGGATCCCAGGTCCAGGGAGTAGCGCGATAGCCCCTCCACAAATCACTAGTACACCAGGTCCGAGCAATTGGACAGACAATAACGGGCGTTATATCTTCCTGATCTTGAAGTGGGGGGTCACCCTCTCAACGTTGTTAACGTGTTTATGTTCCAAAAACAAGGCAGGCTAGTTTTCTTTCTCGTCTAGTGGAGAACTTGACACCTTTGGTCGCACGGCACGATCGTGTTATGTGGATCTGAATGCCACCCTGGACCCTGACCTATACAACTCATCTGGTAAGTCCATCACTTTCTCCTATCCTCCATTTCAAGCCATAAAAAAAAGCATATACCTACTACAACTCTGTGATGAGTGGCGACTGCAAACACCCAGGATAAAGCAAAGATTATATTTTTCTACATCGGCACCCACACAATGTATATAGCCGCTTGGACTATATCACTCGTGGTGACCACAAGGGGATTGCCATGGGGTCTCTTAACGGAGGTCGGCAACATCCTCCTATCGGATCATGCGCCGTTTACACTGCTCGCCATGTCCCTTTCCTTCTGCCTCTAGGCCTGCTTGGTCGTCGGCGCCTCAATGATCGCTGCTGTTGGACACTGTTTGTGTAGGCAGACATATCCCGAACGATTATAAATTTTTATACAGGATCATAGCAATATGCCCTCTCCCCGGTGATTCATGGAGGCCGCTAAATGCGTTATACGGGGTGTCTTGATTAGGCATGGCTTCAGGCTGAAGAGAGACAGGTGCGGCTAAGTTAAAATTGGCCCTATCACGGGTCTCCAAGCTGGAACTCAACATTAAGCATGCTCCTGGCGGCAGATACCCTGCGAGAATTTACTAGCGGGCCAGATTAGAGTGAAGAAGCGTTTTACTGGAAGTTTTTCTTGAAACGATTTCTCCCAGATACGGCCGCAGCCTGCCTCTATGAGTACAGCGATAAGTGTGGGAGGAACCAAGCGAGGGCACTGCGGCAGCGAGAATCCGCAAATGCATATACCCCGAATCAGGTCGGCAGGTCCCATGGCTCACACGACAGAGGAAATAGGGAAAATTTTTCACACTTTTAATTCTAACTTGTACAATCTCTCAGCAGCAACCAAGCGCACTCCGCCGTGGGATCAGTCCATACCCACTTCCCTAAGACCCTCTAACGATATTGAATTTTCAGAGTTTTGAATCCTATTCACGACACAGAAATCTGCTCTTTATTCAGGCCAACCGAGCGGAATAGCCCGGGTCCCGACGGATTCCACACGGACAAAATCTATAAAACTTTCAGGATGATTTGAAACCCTATTTTACCCCGCCTTTAATATATGTGTCCGCGGACCCACGCCTACCCTGCGTCCCGCAACTCTGGCCCACATTGCCTTAATTCCCAAACCAGGCAAGATCCCACCACGCGGTAGCTAACCGCCCAATCTCGTTGTTGACCGTAGAATCAAGATTTACGCAACGCTGCCTAGCAAACAGACTAAATGCTGTGCTTCCGAGGCATGAGCACTCCGACATGTGGGCTTTGTTCGGCAGGAGAGGCCCGGGATAACACCCTGAAAACTATAGACCATCCTACATCCTCGCCCAAGTTCCGCAAAGTCCCTCTAATTGTCCTATCCCCTGTATGCCGAAAAAGCCTTTGACAGACTCATGGGCATCTTTAACTGCTACGCTTCGCGCCTGGGGATGGGCACCTACCTTTCTTTCCAGGGTTCTAGCTCTTTTACCGGACCCCTTCCTCTAAAATAAAAATTAAACGGTACTCCTTTCAGACCCATTTTTTGATAACTAACTGGCACCGAGACAGGGCTGCCCCTTATCACACCCTCCTAATATACCTGGTTATGGAGAATTTGTTATCCGCAAAATCGAAATGCCCGGGCCTTACAAGGTGTGACATTTCCGGGAAAGAATATAATGTGTTCCGCATATTGCGGACGATACTTCTGTATATATAACCAACCCGACCACGTCCCTCCCCTCTCTAATGTCAATAAATCCGGACGTTTGGCGCTAGGTCGAATTTTTAAAATTATGTGTCCTAAATCTGAGGCCATGAGTGTTAAGTGAAACCCCACTCAGATTCGTGCTCAGCGCAAGCGAGACTACCCCTTGTGTGGCCCTTCATATATGACCTGTCGTACCTAGAGGCTCACACCATCCCGGGCTATTTAACGAATTTAATCTCCCTAAATATGAAACTCTGCAGTTAGGGCTATCACGCGGATTTAACCTCCTGACCAAACAGTGATTTCTTGTTTGGGAAGTTAACATTCTGACAATGTCAAGTATTACCCCGCAATCTGTGTTATCTCTATCAAATCAACCCTGTCGCTATCCCAAATTCTTTTTGAGTCGCATACAACGTATCTTTACGTCTTTTGTCTGCCCTCCTCTCGTCCCAGGCTATCCTATACTACATAAACCCGACACTAAGACGTAGGCTGTCTGGACTTATCCCTGACTGCAGGAAGTAAACCTGGCTGCAGCGTATGCCATGTTTACTAACATGGTAATGCCCTGATGATAGGAATAATATGGACCCGCATTGCCCGTATGTGTCATCCATGTTCCCTCTCCTCCGCATCGCCCCCTGGATCTTGGCTCCTTCCCTTTTAAACCGATATCACTTCTCATTTTCTGTATAAACATACCTGACCTGGTTAGCTCTCATAAGGGGCGATCGGATTAACCTAATTGATAGAGCAGCCCTCTTTTACCAATTTCGGATAACCTCTTTCCCACCTGGCCTTGGACCCCTGGGCGATCCCTTTTTGGGAGCTCTAGACTGGCTCCTCTACTTCTCGATCAAGTGATGGTGGAGCCAAAGTTATCCACTGTCGGGTTTAGATCTGTAAAGGCCCCCTGGAACATGGCCACTTCGAACTTTTCATATCTTCAAATGAGCATTTCCTTGCTATCATTTTGGAACACCACTTCCAATCCAAATCTCTCACTAAATTTGAGCAATTATGTCCACCAAGGACTCTCCCCCGAGCATGTTATATCTACACTGTACTCTGAGTTGACCATGAGGGTGAACAGGGTGTATCGCTCTATCCTACTGTGCTGCTTGGGAAAAAGACCTGGGACATTTGCTTTTTCCATTGAACACTTGCATAAATGTTTCGAGCTTACTCATAAAGCTGTTGATGTGCAACAAGGGGCTTCAAGAGACAAGTTTTCAAAATTTTTGGGCTTCGATGGTCATAGGGTTTCCCATGTACTCACAAAATGGGTTCCCAGCAGGTCTCTGAGACTGTTGGCGCTGTGGTACTCTCTAAAGGTACCATGCACCCATATATGGAGTGAAAACTGTCCTTCCAGACGGCTTCTTGGAATGCAAGTGTAACCCCGAACCGCGTCACCAGGATCTTTTCCCGGAATACCTATCCAAAGACCCCTGGCCGCAGCCGTTACTTTTATGATTAATATTGGTACTGTCCCCCACCTACAAAAAATCCCATCTTCGACACCTCCTACAATTCGCAAAACGTCCATTCCAAGACATTGAAGACACCAAATCCACCTTCGATTGAGGAATGTGTACACTGCGGTTTCCCCATGTTTTAGCACATGAAGGAACTTTACTATGCCATGTCAGAGGACCGAGTACGGTTTGCTGAACACAACAGATTTGGCACCTTGGTTGCAATTCCCTGCTTCACATGCTTCCGCGCCCTAACCACGACTCACTCCAACAATACTTAAAAAAAGATCTTCCCAGCATAAAAGCCCCTCCTAGCCACAAAGCCCTCTCCCCTTATTGTTCCCTGTCCCTCACCCCCCCCCCCCCTTTAGTGTGATTGTTTGGCATTGTGTGTTGTATTGTGTTTACATTGTTAGTATTCTAGGTATTTTCTACGGCCGAGTCTTAATTCCTCCTACTCTGGACCCAATGGTGACCATATAGGACTCCCACAGTCCTTTACAACACAGGCCTTTAATTTTCCCTCTAATTGTCATTGATATTTCAGGCTGCCATGTTCTAACCTCTGGGTTTTTTTCGCTCTGCAAACATAACTATGGGCGTTTATTTGAATACTGTATTGTTACTGCATCTATAACGATGTCCAAATTTGACATTGACGCCATTGAATTATTTTTCATAGTGCCTTACCAAGTGATTATCCTTGTGTTAAAAGTTCGTCAATGTTTACACTGTAACATCGGGTTGACAATGTCTTCCATATTTTACTTCATCTGCAATGATTTGTTCCTAATAAAATTGTTGGAATATGAAAAAAAAAAAAAAAAAAAAAAATAATAATATATTTATTTTTACAAACAGTAACGGCAGTGACAAGACAAGGGACCCAGGTCTGTTGCATATCTTCCTATGATAACACTGGACATGCTCCTTCTTCTACGGGTAGGCTGGATGGTTTGTCTAATCCCCCTTCTGCAGTGTGACAGCTAAAACATACACGGTTAGGCTAGCAGAACAATGATAATCGCCACTGCGTATCAGAAAGTCACCACGCAGGGGCTGTGAACCTCCAATGAAGAATTTACCAGTGGATCTATAGCTACTATAGGCTTTAGGTACCAACCACTAACCTCATACTTGGCGGTATGCTGAATTTGCATCGATATTGGAATCTTGTTTTCACATTTCCATTATACAGATATAAATCAATACTGAAAAGTTTAGGTCTCTTCATTATAAAATACAAGGAACATTACTATAACGTGGAGTTCCATCCTGTATTATCCTCCCAGAGCCTGTGCACCTCAATATTCAGCAGGTTGCGATCACTGTGTACATAAGTTACTTATCCTGTACTGATCCAGATGTTTACATCCTGTGCATTATACTCCAAGCTCAACTCACTATTGCTGCTGTGCATTCACTGTGGACAATCACGTTACTTATACCTGTACTGATCCAGTAGTAACTCCTGTAAACTCCTCCAAGCAGCGCTCACAAATCTGCTGGGGTGCAGTCACTGTGTAACAACATACTTATACCTGCACTGAATCCTGATTGTACTTCCCTGTATATCCGCCGAGCCTGCACTCACTCTTCGCTGGTGCAGTCACTGTGTACATACATTACTATCTGTTCCTGATCCTGACTTACATCCCTGTATTATTCTCCAGATCTGCACTCACTATTCTGCTGGTGCAGTCACTGTGTACATAAATTACAATATCCTGTACTGATCCTGAGTTACATCCTGAATTACCTCCAAGCTGCACTCACAATTCTGCTTGAACAGTCACTGTGTACATAACATTACTTATCCTGTACTGACCTGAGTTAATATCCTGTATTATGCTCCAAGCTGCACTCACTATTCTGCTGTGCAGTCACTTTGTACATACATTACTAACCAGTACAGACCTGAGTTACATCCTGTATTATACTCCATAGCGGCAACTCACTATCTGCTGGAGCAGTCACTGTGTACATACATTACATTACTTATACCTGTATCTGATCCTGATACCTCTCTGTATTAAACTCCTAGCTGCACTCGACTATTCTGCTGGTGCAGTCACTGTGTGGAACAAACATTACTTTATCCTGTACTGATCCGATTATACATCCTGTATTATACTCCAGGGAAGTGGCCCCGAAGCTTTCACTCCACTATTCAGCAGGTTCAAGTCACTGTGTACATACATTACTTATCCAGTACTGAACCTGAGTACATCCTATATTATACTCCAGAGCTGCACATCTATATCTGCTGGGTGCAGTCACTGTGTCATACATACATATCCTGTACTGATCCTGTTAATATATCCTGTATTATCCTCCATAGCAGCACTCACTAATTCTTGCTGGTGCAGTCACTTTTTACAACATAACTTTTCCTGTAACTGAACCCTGAGGTAACATCCTGTATTATACTCCAGAGCTGCACCACTATTCTGCTGGTAGCAGTCACTGTTACATACATTACTTATCCTGTACTGATCCTGAGTTTACATCAGTATTATACTCCAGAGCTGGCACTCACTAAATCTGCGGGTGCAGCACTGTGTGACATACATTACTTACACCTGTACTATTCTGAGTTACATCTGTATTTATACTCAGAGATGCCACTCACTATTCTGCGGTGCATCACTGTTACATACATTACTTATCTTTGTACTGATCCTGATTACATCCTGTATTATACTCCAGAGCTGCACTCACTATTCTGCTGGTGCAGTCACTGTGTACATTACATTACTTATCCTGTACTGATCCTGAGATTATATCCAGTATTATCCACCAGAGCCAGCATCACTATCGCTGGTGCATCACTGTGTACATACATTACATCTCCTGTACTGATCCTGATTTACATCCTGTATAATACTCCAGAGGCTGCACATCACTATTCTGCTGTGCAGTCCCTGTTACAACTTACTTATCCGTACTGATCCTGATTTCCCTCCTGAATTATACTCCAGAGCTGCACTCACTATTCTGCTGGGCAGTCACAGTGTACAACATTAGTTATCCTGACACAGATTCCTGAGTTACATCCTGTATTATCCTCCAGAGCTGCACTTCACTATCCTGCTGGTTGCAGTCACTGTGTACATACATTACTACCTGTACTGATTCCCGAGTTACATCCTATATTATACACCATAGCTGCACTCCCGATTCTGCTGGTGCAGTCACGTGTAACATACATAACTTTATCCTGTACGATCCTGGATACATCCTATATTATACTCATACCTGCACTCACTATTCTGCTGGTGCAGTCACTGTGTACATACATTAAACTATCCTGTACTGATCCTGAGTTACATCCTGTATTATAACTCCAGTGGTAGCACACACTAATTCTGCTGTGCAGTCACTGTGTACATACATTCACTATCATGTACTGATCCTGAGTTACATCCTGAATTATACCTACAGACTGCAACTCACTATTACTGCGGTGCAGTCCCTGTGTACATCCATAATTTATCCTGTACTGATTCCTGAGTTACATCCTGTATTATACACCAGAGGCTGCACTCCCTATGCTGCGTGCAGTCACTGTGTACATACATTACTTATCCTGTACTTATCCTGATTACTTTCTGTATTATACTCCAAGCTGCACTCACTATTTCTGCTGGGTGCAGTCACTGTGTACATACAATACTTATCCGTAACTGATCATGATTACATCCTGTATTATAATACTCCAGAGCTGCACTCACTATTCTGCGGTGCAGTCACTGTTTTCATACATTACTTATCCTGTACTGATCCAATTTTACTTTCCTGTATTATACCCCAGAGGGGCACTCACTATTTGCTGGTCCCAGTAACTTTGTACTTACTTTTACTTTTCCTGTACTAAACCTGAGTTAAACCCTTTGTTTTTATCTCCAGGGGCTGCCTCACTTTTTGCTGGTTAACCCCAGTTTTTAGATTAAAATTCACATGAAAAAAAAAAATCTTTTGTGTAGATTTTTCCCTGCCCAACATAGGGTTTTAGGGGGTGCCCCCCTTTGTTTTTTTTTCACCCTTTTTATTTGTCCCCCCAAATTTGGTGCCCTGTGCTGATGGTCACACATGCTCAGTCGCTTGGTCTCACTGCCTGGATCCTCCTGCACATGTGCACTAGAAGCGACCTCTCACCAAAACTGGAAATATTATATGGACGTTCTCAGAGGGCATCAACAGAACAGCAGGGGGCGCAAAATTTGTTTTGTGCCCCACAATACTCCACATCCCAGAAAATTTCCAATTTTTCCCGTTTGGGGGAAAAACTCCTTTAAGGGGTGCATTTCTTTTTGGGAAAGGGGAACCAGAAGGGGCCCCATATTGGGGCTCTACCTCTTTAATATTTTTCCATTTTTTGACCTACGGGTGAATTTTGGATCTTTGCAGTGATATTTAATTCTGTAAAGTAATCAACCAATAGGAGGTTTAAAAAGTTATTAAAAAAGGGAAATCGGGATAATTTGGAGGCCCGGGGGCTGGGGAATTGCAGATGAGGTTTAATAAAGATAAAGGAAGGTTTTGAAAATTTGGGGAGGAATAATCCATTCCCTTGATAAATTTTAAAAGGGAAAAAAGGGGGGGGGAAAAGTGACAGGGGAAAGGACTTGGGAAAAATAGGGGACAGAAAAACTTTACTTTTGGCAATTTGTCAGGCGGGCAGCTCCCAAGGCTAATGGGTCAGGGGTGTTTTAAAAAGGGGAAATACCCTGCCCATGATGAAAACATTATTCCCCCAATTATACAGGTCATGGTCAGACCACACAGGGGAATATTGGTACTTTTTTGGGGCACCAGTGAAACAGGAAAAGCTTTGGTAGGGGCTTGAAAAGGTACAAGGGGGGCAAAAAAAAATAAAAAAGGGACTGGGGGGGATACAAAACACAAAAAGTTAAAGAAAGGTTGGGGTTTATTTGTTTAGGGGAAAAGGGACGGCTTGGGGGGGGGGGGGGCCCGGGGGGGGACGACAATGAAAAATATTTTTTAAATTTATTAAAGGTCAATATAGAGATCTCTCCCAAACCCTATTTATACCCAGGACTGTTTTCTAGAAAAGTTATAGGGGACCAAAAAAATTTTTTTCCCCCCCCCCTGGAAAGGGGTCTGGAAAAAATTTTAGATGTAAATATAAAAAGTTATAGTGATGGGGTTTTGGAGAAGGGTTGGATACATTTCTAATGTATTAATATAAAAAGGTTCTAGAGACCAGGGATTCTGGAGAAAGGAGTTTGGATACTTTTTCCTAGTGTAATAATATAACAATTTTTATAGGGGCCCCAAGGATTCTAGAAAAGGGGTTTCTGGATACATTTCAGATGTAATAATAAAAACAAGTTTAAAAAGTGACCAAAAAATTCGGGAGAAGGGTCTGGATACATTTCTAATTTAATAATATAACAAGTCTATGACCAGGATTCGGGAAAAGGGTTGGATACTTTCTAGATGTAAAATGGAACAATTTTTAGTGACCGGGATTCTGGAGAAGGGCCCTGGATACATTTTTAGATGAAAATAATAAAACAATTTTTTGGCCCCGGGATTCTGGAAAAGGGCCCGGGAAATACATTTCTAGATGTTTTTAATAAAAACAAGTTGTAGAGACCGGGGATTCGGAAAAGGGTCTGGAGACTTTTCTAGATGTTTTTAATTTTAAAAAAAGTTATGTGCCCGGGATTTGGAAAAAGGTTCTGGATACATTTCTAGATGTAAAAATTATAAAAGTTATAGTAACCGGGATTCTGGAAAAGGGTCTGGATACATTTCTAGAGTAATTATAAAAAAGTTATAGTGAACGGGATTCTGGAAAGGGTCTGGTTACATTTCTAGATGAAATTTAAATATAACAATTTAATGGGCCCAAGGATTCTGGAAAAGGGGTTGGGGATACATTTCTAGATGTATTTATAAAAATTTTTCTAGGGGAACCAGGATTCAAAGAAAAAGCCCTGGAGACATTTCTAGATGAAAAATTATAAAAAAGGTTTAGTTACCGGGATTTGGAAAAGGGGGTCTGGTAAAATTTTAGATTTTTAATAATAAAAAAAGGGTTATAGGAAGGGGATTTGGAAAAAGGGGTCGGGGATACATTTTAGATTTTTTAATAAAACAAGTTCAGTGCCCGGGTTTTCTGGAGAAGGGTCTGGAACATTTCTAAAATTTTAATAATAAAACGGGTTTTAGTGACCAGGTTTCTGGAAGGGTCGGGAAATACATTTCTAGATGTAATAATAAAACAATTTATAGTGACCGGGATTCGGGGGAAAAGGGCCCCCTGGATACATTTTAGAGAAATTTTAAACAAGTTATAGTTCCGGGGTTTTCGGGAGAAAGGGGTCGGGGATACATTTTAGATGTAAAAATTTAGAAAAAAATTTTAAAATCCCGGGATTTTTGGAAAAGGGCCCCGGGATACATTTCTAGATGTAAAAAATAACGGGTTATAGGGACCGGGATTTTGGAAAAGGGGCCCGGGATTTTTTTCTAGATGAAAAAATTAAAACCCTTTTTTAAAAGAGCCCCAGGTTTTTCTGGAAAAGGGTCTGGATACATTTCTATATGGAATAAAAACAATTTTATGGGAAACCAGGTTTCGGGAGAAGGGTCTGGATACATTTCTAGATGTAATAATAGAACAAGTTATAGTGACCAGGATTCTGGAGAAGGGTCTGGATACATTTTTTAAAATGTAATAATAGAACAAGTTATAGTGACCGGATTCTGGGGGAAGGGTTTGGATACATTTCTAGATGTAAAATAGAACAAGTTATAGTGACCAGGATTCTGGAGAAAGGGTCTGGATACATTTCTAGATGTAATAATATAACAATTTATAGGACCGGGATTCTGGAAAAGGGGTCTGGATACATTTCTAGATGTAATAATAGAACAAGTTATAGTGACCAGGATTCTGGAGAAGGGTCTGGAGACATTTCTAGATGTGATATAACAAGTTATAGTGACCAGGATTCTGGAGAAGGGTCTGGAGACATTTCTAGATGTAATATAACAAGTTATAGTGTCCAGGATTCTGGAGAAGGGTCTGGATACATTTCTAGATGTAATAATATAACAGGTTATAGTGTCCAGGATTCTGGAGAACGGTCGTTGATCCAGGGATTTATTCTGATTTCCAGACTGGAGTTGGGAAGGAATTTTTTCCCTAGTATGAGGACAATTGGCTTCTACCTCATGGCTTTTGCCTTCCTCTGGATCAACACTTTAACACAATAGGCTGAACCGGATGGACGTCTGTCTTTTTTCGGCGTTACAGACTGTGTAACTATAGGCATGGCTGATTTTTGTCATGATGTGCCAACCAGTCAGTATAGAGTTGGAAAAACTTTTAATGCACAAGAAACCAGAAAAACCTTCCTTTAAAAAAGCATAATCAACCCCAAGTGGGTGCTGCAGGGTGTGTGAAACCATTGAATCCAATTACAGCAGGCATAATGTATTTCCTCTTGAAGGGGGTCTCCACCTCTCTTTTTTAATTAAAAGAATGCTGCTGAGCCCCTCAAAAAAATAAGAATAAAAGAATGCTCGCCTCTGGACTAATGTGTGTTTTTCAGCAAAACGCCTGCCGGTCCTCTCTCTTTCGTTATCTTCTGGCTCCGGCTGAATGGTAGGTCAGTGCTGCAGCCTCTGATAGGCTGCAGTGGTCACATGACACAGAAAGTGAATGCTCTGATTGGTGACGTTGGGCAGTATCATGTGACGGCTGCAGCCAATCAGAGGCTGCAGTGCTGATGTTCCATTCAACCAGAGTCAGAAGACAACAGAAGACTGATTGGATCGCTGGAACGATCGTCTGTCTAGAGAAGAGTAATTTTTTTTTTCCTTGGGCGCTCAGCAACTTACTTTTATTAACAAAAGGGGAGGTGGACAATCCCTTTAAACTCTATTTTGGGCACTATTACCTTGCACTGGGTTAAAGGGGCAGTCTCACTATAGACATTGATAGCATGTAGATAGGATATGCCAGCAGTCTGATAGGTGCAGGTGTCACCTCTGAGACACGCACCTATGTTAAGAAAGAGTTTTGAAACTTAGGGGGACATGTATAAAAACAGTCGAGGTCTAAGACTTTCTTTGTTGCCCATAGCAACCAATCAGAGCGCCCCTTTCATTTCATATAGTGCTATGAAAAAATGAAAATAGGGGAGCTCCGATTGGTTCCTGTGGGCTCTGATTGGTTGCTATGGGCTCTGATTGGTTGCTATGGGCTCTGATTGGCTGTTATGAGCCCTGATTAGTTGCTATGGGCTCTGACTGTCTGCTATGAGCTCTGATTGATTGTTATGAGCTCAGATTGGTTGCTTTGGGCTCTGATTGGTCACTTTGAGCTCTGATTGGTTGATATGAGTTCTGATTGGTTGCTATGAGCTCAGATTGATTGCTATGGGGTCTGATTGGTCGCTATGAGCTCAGATTGGTTGCTATGGGTTTTAATTGGTTGCTGTGAGCTCTGATTGGTTGCTATGAGCTCTAATTGGTCGCTTTGAGCTCTGATTGGTTGCTATAGGCACTGATTGGTAGCTATGAGCTCTGATTGGTTGCTATGAGCTCTGATTGGTTTCTATGGGATTTAATTGGTAGCTATGAGCTCTGATTGGTTGCTATGGGCTCTAATTGGTTGCTTTGAGCTCTGATTGGTTGCTATGACCTCTGACTGGTTGCTATGACCTCTGTTTGTTATGAGCTCTGATTGGTTGCTATGAGCTCTGATTGGTTGCTATGGGATTTAATTGGTAGCTATGAGCTCTGATTGGTTGCTATGGGCTCTAATTGGTTGCTTTGAGCTCTGATTGGTTGTATGACCCCCTGATGGTTTGCTAGACCTCGGTTTGTTTTGAGCTCTGATTGGTTGTATGACTCTGATTGGTTGTTTTGGGATTTAATTGGTAGTATGAGCTCGTTTGGTTGTAGGGGCTCAAATTTGGGTTTGGCTTTGAGTTTGATTGGTTGCTATGACCTTGCTGGTTGCTATGCCTCTTTTAGGCTCTGATTTGGTTTTCTAGTTTGTTTGTTAGGCTTGATTGGTTGCTATGAGCTCGTTGGGTCTATGCCCCTTTTTTTTTGTTATGAGCTCTGATTGGTTGCTATGAGCTCTGATTGGTTGCTATGAACAACAGCGAAAGTCTTAGATCTAGACAGTTTTCATACATGTCCCCTATAATTTCTCCAACTATACACAACATCGAGACAAAGCCACAACTGATTCCTGGAATTTTTGGAAGGAATATTTTTTTAAATGCTCCACAATGTTTTTGTGGTTTTTTTCAAGATTTTCATTTCCTTTAAGGCGCTTGGCAAAAATATCACAATATCGACTTTGCAAGACACCTTGAAAGCGGGGTTTCCCCAATCGCAAAATTAAACCCAGATTTGTTTGGGTTTTTTGCAGTCAACTTTATGTAACATCCGTCCGATGCAAAAAAAAAACTCCACTGTGAATTTTTTCAGAATGTTTTTTGATGACTCAATTTCAGATGCAGTATAATTAGAAAAAAAGTAAATGGAGTGTTCCCATCTCAGATATTTGTGGCATATCCATATCTGATTGGTTTTGGTCCCATGTCTGGTGCCTGTACCTATGTCGGGAACCGAAGTCTACTGACCCCTCCCCATTACTTTTGACTACTGCTGACCCTCAACCCACTGCTGCTGACTACTATTGACCCGCAACCCACTGCTACTGACTACTATTGAGACCCAACTACTGCTACTGACTACTATTGACTCCCAACCCACTGCAAACTGATTTACTACTGCCCCCCAACCCCACTGTACTGATACACTGACCCCCGACCTACTGCTAACTGACTACTACTGCCCCCCAACCCACTGTTTTACTGCTACTACTGACCCCCAACCCACTGCTACTGACTACTACTGACCCCCAAACCCCCTGCACTGACTACTACTGCCCCCAGCCCATTTACTACTGATTACTACGGCCCCCCAAACCCCACTGCCTCTGATCCTATTGACCCCCAAAACCCCACGGGTTAACTGACTAACTAGGGACCCCCAAACCCCAAACTGCTACGATACAAACTGACCCCACCCCCCCGGCTACTAAATACTCTGACCCCCAAACCCCAAATGCTACTGATACTACGCCCCCATCCCACTGCTACGGGAACTACCGGACTCAAAAACCCATGCAAAGAAACCAATGGCCCCTGACACACTGATACCTACTACTATTGACCCCTAACCCACTGTTACTGACTATTGCTGACCCTCAACCTACTCTTACTTACCACTACTGACCCCGTCCCACTGCTTCTGACTACAACTAACCCTCGACCCACTGATACTGACTACTGCTGACCCCCAGCCGACTGCTACTGACTATTATTGACTTACAACTCATTGCTACTGACTACTACTGACCCCCACTCACTTTACTTATACTATCGACCCACTAATACTGACTACTAATGACCACCAAACCACTGCTACTGACTACTACTGACCCTCAGACAACTAAAAATGACTACTACTGACTCCCAACCCACTGCTACTGACTACTACTGACTCCCAACCCACTGCTACTGACTACTACTGACCTCCAACCCACTGCTACTGACTACTATTGACCCCTGACCCACTGATACTGACTACTAATCACCCCTGACCCACTGCTACTGACTACTACTGACCCCCAACCCACATTACTGACTACTACTGACCTTCAACCTACTGCTACTGACTACTAATGCCCCCTCAACCACTGCTACTGACTACTACTGACTCTAAACCCACTGCTACTGACTACTACTGACCCCCGACCCACTGCTACTGACTACTACTGACCCCCAACCCACTGCTACTGACTACTACTGACCCCCAAGCCACTGCTACTGACTACTACTTACCTCCGACCTACTGCTACTGACATACTGCCCTCACCCACTCTATGACTACTACTGACTCCAAAACCACTGTTTTGACACTACAACCCCCCCCCCCA
>JAODAL010027912.1:0-54179 GCA_025379985.1 Phyllomedusa bahiana | reverse complement strand
CATTATTTTCTTTTTTTAAGTCCACCCCCTTTTTCCTGCAGTATAACTCATGCCTGCTTTAATTACATTAATACAGCGATTGCTGTAGGCCTAAACAAACCCACAGACCAGGTAGCCTAAGGGGAAAATTTATTAAGACTGGCATGCCTGTCTAAAAAGAAAAATGGGTTGAAGTTTGAACCCATGAATTTATTAAAAGGTGCATAAATCTTCAGTGGCTATGAGTAGGTGTGAATTTGTGCAGAATTTTTTGCCATTTTTTGGCTTTAATATCAACAAATCTGTCTAAGAGTATGTTCACACAGAGTATTGCGGCGCCTACTGTATGCGTCGCAATACGCAGGGTGTTTTAGAAGTACGTGCTGGCTAGAGCACAGGGGGCGCAGCCCTAGTCACCTGCACAGGAAGGGTGACATGTCACTTCTTTCTCCTGGCTCTATGAGAGCTATTTTTTCCGTAGTTACAGGACATAGTTCAGGGCGAATTGCAGCGCAATTATGCCCCAAAATACACCCTGAAAGATGTGTGAACATACCCTAAGGCCTCGTTCACACGGCTTATTTCGCCGCGTATTTGCCGACGGATTGACGATCGTCAATCCGTCAGCAAATCAGTCAGAAACAAGTCACAGCCTATTTTCTATTGATTTCAATAGAAAATACGGCTCGTCGTTCACACGACGCGTATTTCCGTGCCGGATTGCCACCGCGGATTGACGACGGCAATCCGGACGGAAAAACAATGTGCATGTCAATTATTTCCGGACGGATTCACCACCTACAATGAATGGAGATGGTGACTCCGGCGGGAAATCAGTTACAAATACGTGCCACACTGAGTGGCACTTATTTGCAACTGATTTTCAACTGATTTCAGAACGTATTTACGATCGGCAATCCGATGTAAATACGTTCTGAAATAAGCCGTGTGAACGAGGCCTAAAAGTTTCAGGCTTCCTAGTAAAACACACACATGTTTGCAACATTTGTGCAAAAAGTTACACTTTCACACAGTTTTGGCTCATGCAGTGATCTGCCACATTTTGTTGTGCAATTTACACCAAAACTTGCAGATGTATTTTTTATTCCGATTTTTCTAGAAATTTACTACTGGCTTCAATATGTTATGACTTTATTTTATTGATGTCTATGAAAGATCTAATTGCCTGACTACTAAATCATTTCAGCTGGCTCCTGGAGTGGTCTCTTGGATTTCATTATATTATGCCTCCTTGCAGTGCCATATGGATGGATTGTTTGCTAGATGATCCTCAGAACCTACTTATAAGTCTCTGGTTTTTGGTTGAATTTTCAGCGGATTCTAAATGCGGAATCCGCTGAAAATCTGACTGTAACCAGTGCCCCATAGACAGCAACAGAAAATCTGTGATGTAGTCTACACAGCACAAATTTTTCCCATTCCATTTCTGAAATCCGCCGGACATGTTGTCTTTTCCGTCGGATTCCCATACTTTCAGTGTACTGGGCTGGCGAAAAATCCAAAAACCAACCGCGGCTCTTGTGAGCAAACCTGAGGTACAGAGATATTAATATATGTCATCGGATTTCCGACGGTATTTTAGCTATACTGTGTAGACATAGCCTAACATTTATACATGTTAAAAGGAAAATCACTGATTCTGATAAAGCTGCCTTCACACAGAACTACTGTTTAAATCAGTGAAGAATAATGAGTGGTTGATAAGGGTATGTTCACACAGCGTATTGAGTCCGTGTGGACATACATTTTTAGATTTGTGTTTGGATCCGTCTGTCGGACCCTGAATGGACCCAAACACGTATCTAACAATGAGCAATGTGACTTACATTGCTTTTACTTTGAAACAAACATTGCCGTTCACGAATGATCGCTGATGGGGGGCCCCTTTGCATTTTTTCGGACCTTTTCCAAAAATTTGGGAACATGCCTTTTCCTTGGGTCCGAAAAAAGCAGCAAACCCCAAATTTAACACAAAAAGGGGAGATCCTGCTGCATCCAACAGCTTTCCAAACACGCCGTGCTTTTTGGGTTTACGTGTTTGGATTTTGTTTGGGGATCTGATCGCAGCTGCTTTGGGATACGTTTTGGGACCCTGTTTAGGATCTGATCGCAGCTGCGTTTTGGATACTTGTTGGATCTGTTTAGGATCTGATCGCAGCTGCGTTTTGGATACGTTTTGGATCCTTTGGGGTTTTCTGATCGCAGCTGCTTTTTTGGATACTTTGGTTCTTTTAGGATTTTATCGCAGCTTTTTTTTTGGGTTTAGGGTTTTGGGATCCGTTTAGGATCTGATCCACCCTGCTTTTTTGGATATGGGGGGGGAAACTTTTTGGGTCTAATCGCAGCTGCGTTTTGGATACTTTTTTGGGGGATCCTTAGGATCTAAACCCGCAGCTGCGTTTGGGGGATACTTTTTGGGATCCGTTTGGGATTTTGATGGGCAGCTGCTTTTGGGATACGTTTTTTGGATCCTTTTAAAGGTTTCTGATCCACTGCGTTTTTGGATACTTGTTGGACCCGTTTAGGATCTAAATCGCACTGCTTTTGGATACTTTGATCTTTTTAGGATCGGTTCCAGCGGGCTTTTTTTGGTTTACGTGTTGGATCTGTTTAGGATCTGATCGCAGCTGCGTTTTGGATACGTGTTGGATCCGTTTAGGATCTGATCGCAGCTGCGTTTTGGAAAACTTTTGGTTTATCCTTTTAGGATTTTGATCGCACTGCTTTTTGGATACTTGTTGGACCTTTTTAGGATCGGGATCGCAGCTGCGTTTTGGAACTTTTTGGGGTCCTTTTGGGATTGATCGCAGCGCGTTTTGGAAAGGGTTTTTGGACTGTTTGGGATCAATCGCAGCGCTTTTTGGATACGGGGTTGGATCCTTTTTGGGATCGATCGCAGCTTTTTTTGGAACGTGTTGGTCCGTTTAGGTTTCTGATCGCAGCTGCGTTTGAATACGTTTTTTGGATTCCGTTTTAGGATCGATCCAGCTGCGTTTTGGAAAAAAACTTTGGATCTTTTTTTGGGTTTCTGATCGCAGCTGCTTTTTGATACGGTTGGACCCCTTTTTTAGGTTTCGATCGCAGCTGCGTTTTGGATACGTTTTGGGATCTTTTTGGGGATCGATCGCAGCTGCTTTTTGGATACGTTTTGGACCCTTTTTGGGGATTTTGACCCGGAAAGCGGGCGTTTTGGGGGAAAAAGGGTTTTTTTGGTTTCCTTTTAGGATCTGATCGCAGCTGCGTTTTGGATACGTGTTGGATCTGTTTAGGATCTGATCGCAGCTGCGTTTTGGATACGTGTTGGATCTGTTTAGGATCTGATCGCAGCTGCGTTTTGGATACGTGTTGGACCCTTTTTTTAGGTTTCTGATCGAAAGCTGCTTTTTTGGGGATAGTTTGGATCTGTTTGGGAAAATTTTATTGCAGCTGCTTTTTGGGGTTACTGTTGGATCCTTTTTAGGACTGATCGAAACCCTGCGTTTTTGGATATGGGGTTGGGGATCCTTTAGGATCAACGCGCTGCTTTTTGGATACGTTTTGGACCCTTTTTAAGGATCTGATCGCACGGGGCTTTTTTGGATACGTGTTGGATCTGTTTAGGATCTGATCGCAGCTGCGTTTTGGATACGTGTTGGATCTGTTTAGGATCTGATCGCAGCTGCGTTTTGGATACGTGTTGGATCTGTTTAGGATCTGATCGCAGCTGCGTTTTGGATACGTGTTTGGATCTTTTTTTGGATCTGATCCAGCTGCTTTTGGATATGTTTGGATCTTTTTAAGGATCTGAAATCGCAGCTGCGTTTTGGATACGGTTGGATCCTTTTTAAAGGATCTGATGCGGGCTGCGTTTTGGATACGTTGGGAAACCCGGGTTTGGGGATTTTAAACGCAGCTCTTTTTTGGATATTTGTTGGACCCTTTTGGAACTTTTCGCAGCTGGGGTTTTGAATACGGTTTTATCCTTTTAAAGGATCTGACCCGCAGCTGCTTTTTTTTGGATACGTTTGGTTTCTTTTTGGGAAATCTGAATCCCCAGCGCATTTTTTGGAATTTTGTTTTGGGAATTTTTGTTTTTTTTTTTTTTTTTTTTTTTTTTTTTTTTTTTTTTTTTTTTTTTTTTTTTTTTTTTTTGGGGTTTTTTTTTTTTTTTTTTTTTTTTTTTTTTTTTTTTTGTTTTTTTTTTTTTTTTTTGGGCCTTTTTTTTTTTTTTTTTTTTTCTATTTTTTTTTGGATACGGGGTTGGACCCCGTTTACGATTTGATCACGGGCCGCGCTTTTGGATGTTTTTTCCCGACCCAAAAATTTGGGGATCCAAAAAACGCGTTGTGAAAAACCCCCTTAAACTATTTCCCAAAGGAACCTGGGATATTTAAAGCCCGGATAAACCCCTTGATGCGGGGACAAGCAAATTTTTGGGTTTGCCTTGAGAGATCATCCCCCCAACCCACCATTGCATGTAACTCTAAATACTGCTATTCACCAATCATTAAACAAATAATTTTTTTTCTGTAGACTGTTTTTGTTCTGATCGTTTGTAAACAAAAAAAATCAAAATTTTTTTTAAAGATGAGCCCAAAAAGGGTATTCACTACGGGGGAAAAACCCTAAAGAAGCATTTATGCTATCTATCATACAAAAAAAAAATTTTGAGACCTGGGTTTTTCACTTTTTTTTTGATCAAAAGATGTTTAAGCTGCCCCCGCTTTCAACGTGATTTTCAAAATCGGGGAATTTCCAAACCTATGCAAATTTTTAAACCCCTCCAAACGAGCCAAAACAGGCCCCCCACCCGGGGGAACCCCACCCCATTATTCAGAGAGAAAAAATTTAAAAAAAAACCCAAAACCCGCAAGCTGCCCTTTCTTATGACAGCCCTTTAGAATGGGGCGGGGGCAAAAAACCCCCAAAAAGGAACCCCCCCTTTCTTTCCCAAATAGGGGGTTTTTAAACAATTAAACCCCCAAGTTTTAACGGTTTTTTTCTGCCCCCCAAAACCATTTCAAAAAAAACCGTAATTTTCAAACCTGGGTTCCACTGGGGAGGGGTTCGCACACATGTAATTGTAATAGTTCGACACCCGACCGCCGCCACGGGGACATTTTTTGCAAAAAGGGCCCAAAACACTATTTGGAAAAACCCCCTCTCACAGGGTTCATAAGAAGGCAGCTTTAGGTTTTTGGGGTTTTTTTTTTTTTTCTCTTTAAAAATGGGGGTCGGTTTTTTACCCGTGGGGGCCCTTATTGGGTCGATTTAGGGTAAAAATTTGCAAAAGGATAGGACTGCCCGTTTTTGAGATCACGTTGAAAGTCGTGGGCAGCTTAAACATCTTTTGATCAAAATATGTGAACCGAGAGTCTCAAAGTTTTTTCAATAATGTAGTTCATCTCCATTCACATCATTGAGTTATACTCAATTAATGGACAAAAGTTACACTGTTTCTGGACAAAATATAGACAGTTTTTCTAGTTTGAACAACAGTCTGCTCAGGGTAAAGTAAATAGTTCATAACACTGAATGCATAGACAAAGGAGACTTGCATTTGTGCTAATTCTGTGTCCCTTTCATACAGGAAAAAACTTGAAGGTTTTATAGAATTAGGATCTGTATGATCCTTTTAAAAAAATGTATTTAACATTTATTTACACTAATGACTTTAACGATACATTCATTTGGGGTGAATATGCTAAGGATTTTGATTTGGATTTACTGTGGATTTTCCGACGTTGTTTGCATGGAACAAAGCTAAATCTTTCCTGCGAATTTTGCCTGCTCCTATGAAAGTCAATTTAAAAAATCTACAATAAAATCCCCAAAAAGTGCAACAAATCTGCAGTAAAATCCACAGGAGAGCTGGCCCGGGAATGAACCCACTTGCAAGCCCTTTTCTTGTACAGGGGTTGGCCAAAAAGTTTTGGCCCCCTTTGCAATTCGGGTAAGAAAATACTCAGTTTTCCTGAAAATGATTCAATAAAAATTTTCCTTTGGTATTAATATTTTAAATTTATTTTTTTCAATAAAAAAACAAAACAAAAATGGACAAAAAATCAAATCTTTAAAATTTTTTCCCCCAAAACTTCAAAAAAAGGGGGGCGGGAAACAAAACTTTTGGGCACCCTCACCTAATATTTTGGTTTAGCACAACCTTTCCCCCAAAAATTAACTGCGAACAAACCGTTTGGGGTAAACCACCCCAATGATTTCTTGAAATTTTCCCTTGGGAAATTTTTTAAAAGGGACCTTTTTTCCCTTTGGCAAAATTGCTCCAGGCCCCTTTAAATGTAAAAGGGTCCCTTTCCCCAAAAACGCCATTTTGGGGATTTTCTCCACAGGGTTTATGGGTTTTCGGGTCGGGAAATTTTGTTGCGGGAAAACGAATTGCAGGTAGTGGATCCGCGGGAAACCACCGAAAAGCGTTTGGTGTAAGCCGTACCAGGGGACGGAATCTAAGTAAAACCCGGTTTTTTTCACCAAGCCCGCCCGCAAAGGGGGAAGGAAATTTGTGGGGCCGGAAAGAAACTCCCAGGTCGGTCCCACTGGCTTGACTTGCTTGGGGGTGGCAGCCAAAGGCATTTCGTGGTACAAAACGGAGAGAAAGGCAAAGCCCCCGGGGAAAGGGGGAAAAAGGGGTCGGGGGCAGGGGGGGCAAGGGTTGTGGCCCAAGAAGCACCCCCGGCGGGGGGGCCGCACGAGTGCCCCTCCCACCCCAAAACCCCCGGCCCCCACCCCGGGGCCCCCCCCCCCCCCCCCCTCTTTTTCCCCAAACCCCAAAAAACAACCCCTCCAACCCCACCCAAAAAACCCCAAAAAAAACCCCAAAAAAAAACCCTAAAAAAGAAAAAAAAAAAAAAAAGGGAAAAAAAAAAAAAATATATTGTTTAAAAAAAAAATTTTTGGGTTTTTTTTTTTTAAAAAAAAATTATTTAAAAAAAATTTTTTTTGGTTTTTGGGGGGGGTTTTTAAAAAATTAAAAAATAAAAAGGTTGGGAGGGAGAAAATTTTGTTTTTGGGGAAAGGGTTAAAAAAAAAAAGTTGAAAGGAAAGGGATTTTAAAAAAATTTTTAAGGAGGGGAAATTTTTTGGTTTTTGGGAAACGGAGGCATAATTTTTGGTTTAAAATAAATTAATAAAGGTGTAGGGAAATTTCCCCCCAATTTAAAGGGGGCCCCAAAGCGGGAAAAAGCTTTAGCTGGGGATTTTAAAACTACATTTTTGGGGGAAACAGCCAAAATTTGTTCCGGGAGAAAAATTTGGACGGGTCTCCTTCCTGTCCCCCGGGCTTCTTTAAGGGGGCGCAGCCCCGCGGGCAGGGGGGGGACGAGTCTCCCTCCAGTTTGCCAGAAAGTCGGGGACCAAAAGGCATCAAAAAGGGGGCACCTCGGGGGGGGGGGGGGCCCAGAGGGAGAGGGGGGGGGGGGAGCCGCCCATATACAAAAAAAAAGGGGAAACGCGCCCGAAACCCCCGGAACCCCGGGGATTTTATGAAAATTTGGGGCCCAAAAAAAGGGGTTCGGGGGGGGTCGGCCCAATCACCGGGGCGAGCAAAAAACAAAATGACGTAAGTAACTGCCCAAAATTTCTGTTTTGACCCTCTCTACCTCCCCCGTTAGATTGCGGATGGTGGGATAAAGGGAAAAAGTCAAAATTCACCTGCAATCGGGAGCAGATTGCCCCGCCAAAAATTGGACCCCGAACTGCACCCCAACGACCCAGAGACGTGTGCTGGGAGGCCGGGGCAGGGGGAAAGGAGGGAATAAAGAACAGGGATGAAAGACGTGGGGGGGGGAAAGGGGAAACCCCTTGGCAGTGGGCCGAATGGGGACACCCTTCCCGGAAAACCTACCCGGGTAATGACCCAGATAACGGTGACCCAAGAGGAGGGAAAGGGTGGGTTTGATGAAATCCATCCCCAAAATGGGACCATGGGTACTGGGTGTAGGCAGGGAGGCCCGGGGCTTTCCCCGGGGGGCCCGTGGGGGGGCACTTTTTTTCCGGGCACAAGTGGCACGGCATCCCGAATTTTCCTTGGGGGTTTAAATCTTTAGCCACCCTGGCCCCCCCAAAAACCCCCCGAGAGATAAATTTGGGAAAACGATCTGGGGGCCCCCCGGATGCCTGCCAACAAACAAACCCAGTGCCCCCAAAAATTCGGGAGGTATCTCCCGAAGGAGGACAGGTGCTGCTGGGATCACGTTCCCGGGGGAATAAGGGTTTTTGGGGCGGGGCTCCTCTCCCGTGACGTCAGATGCCGAGAGAGGGGGCATCTGCCCTGATGTTTTTTTTTCAGAAAGGGCAAAAATGGATCCAAAAATCAAATCTAGAAAAAAAAAAGAGCCCAAACCGTGCTTCCGGGGTTTTGAGGCGCGGGGCCCCCTGGAGAACTGAAGATTTTTTTGGAATCCGAAAAATACCTCGAAAGGATGACAAAGGCTCCCTTTTAAAAAGATGCCGCCCACCCCCTTCCGGGGCCATCTGATTGCGAGTAATTTCTCATTCCCCAATCCCTTATTCCACCCCGCCGACGAGGGGGTTTAGGAAGAAACCGCGGGTGGTATTTTTCCCCCGTTGGGGACCCTTTTGAGTAAGGATAGCTCCGGCCCCCACTAGAAAAAGGCATCCACCTCCAAGCAAAAGGCTTCCTCAGGGCGGGGCCCGTGACAAAATAGGGCGGAAGCAAAGGGATTAAAAATTTTTGGAAAAGGCTCTTTCGGCCCCCGGGGGGCCAAACTTTTGGGATTACCCTTTTTTCCTGGTGAGGCCACAATGGGAAACCCCCAAAAGAGTAGGGGAAAATGAGTATAAAACTGTCGTTTTAATAATTGGGCCAAAGCCCGAAAAAAAAACTTTTAAATGGGGGCCGAAGCCCCAACGGGCCCGTGGGCCATTGCAGGATGCAGCCCGGGCTTATGGGGATCCATTTGTAGCCCTGGGTTGGGAGACAAATGAAAGGGGGAGGAAAGGCAGACTGGTTTGGGGAACACCCCTTCTTTTTAATTTTGGCGTAAAAGGGGGTTTGCTCCCGCGGCGTTCCCGGGATTTAGGCGTACCTGTGATAGAGGGTTTTCGGGGGGTCAGGGGGAAAAAACCAGGATGTCTTTCCGGGAAAAACGAGGGACACGGGTGTAGGCAGTCCCTGAAAAAATGTGGGTTTCCCGGAATTTGGGAAAGACCCGGGGAAATTGCACAGCCCGAAGGGCTTTTCCCCAAAAGATATTTCAAAATGGCCGCCCGGGGGTTTTTGAACGCAGTTTCCCATCACCCCTAAACGGTTTCCCTGATTAGATTATATGCCCCGCCAAGGTCCAATTTGGAAAGAAACACCTTGGTTTTCCCCTGTGGGCGGCCCAAAAAGGAGTTCCGTAATTAGGGGCAGGGGTTACCGGTTTTTTACGGAAATTTCTGGTTCAGACCCCGGTAGTCATTGCAAAGGACGGAGAAACCATCCTTCTTCTGTACGAAGAAAAACCCGGGCTCCAGGGGGGGATGAGGACTTTTCGAATAAAACCCCCTTTCCCGGTTTTTCCGGGGTTTTTGTCCGGGCATCCTGAGTCTCTGGTTTTGGGCCCAAGGGGGGAAACTCTTCCCGAGGGGACTGGCCCCAGGAAGGAGGTCAATGGGAACCCCCCCCCCCCCGCCCCCCCCCCATTTGGGGCGATGAGGAGGGAAAGGGGGTTTGGCCTGTTTTTTCCGAAAAGACGTTCCCCGGGGTCCCCGGGATTCGTGGGGAAGAAAAATGGCGGGGGCCCGGGAAAAGGGGTGATGGGTTTAAAGGCCCGGGCTGGCCCTGGAAATGAGAGAAAAACGATTCTGGGAGTTGGGGGCCCCCGCGTAAAAAATTTTCCCCCCCCTCCCAGTTAGGGTCAGGGCCCTGGAGGGGTGCGCCCGGAAAACCCAATAGGGATCGCTGAGGACGACCCCGGGGGGGAGGACATAGAAAAGGGGATCTTTTCCTTTGTTAAAGCCCCTTAGCGGAGGGAAAAATTGGGGTTGGTTACTTTCCGGGAAGCCTCCACTAAAAACTCGCCCTCACGGGGATATCACCAGGGCTTCTCCAGAAGGAGGGCAAAAACCGGGGAAGGGGGATACTGGGGCACCAGGGGGTGAAAAAAAATTCCCCGCGGGTCCAGAGTCCAGAAAAAGGGGGGGTACCCGAAAAGTGAGGGCCGGCAACCCGACGAACCTCAACCTCCATAGTAAGGCTTGGAAAAGGAAGTTTTCCAAAACCCAGGGACGCCTCTTCCCACCCTAAACCAGGGGCGGGCGGGTTTTTTGCCGCTGAGGGCCGGAAAAACGGGGAACCCTTGCGAAAGTGATCCAGCTGGCCCCAGTAAAGGCAAAAATTTTTCTGCCCGACGGCGGGGGGCACTCCTGTTGGAAGGGTTTTGCCCGGTCCCCCTGCCCTGGGTTTTTTCACTGGTAGGGATCGGAATTTACAGCTGTTGGGCTTTGGGAAAACCCGGGGCCCGGAAGGCAGACGGGGGGTGGTCGGGCGAGATCACGTTCCTAAAGTAGTTTTTCCCCTTGCCGCTCGGCGAAACAACATCCCCGATCCCCTTTTTTAATTCCCGCTGCTTAGGGGGGTCGGGGGTCTCTTTTACCGGGTAGGGGATCCTTAATTTTGCCGGGCAATCCCCCTTTTTAAAGTGGCACATAGTTTCGGCGTCGGGTTTCCCGGTAAGCTCTGATGCCCGGGTCCCAAAACGAACGCGAAGGGCGCCCACCGAGGAGTTTACCCTGGGGGAAAAGTTAAAAAAAAAAAAAAAAATTAGAAGCGGGCCTGAAGGGTTTCCCCGGGCCGGGTTTTTCAAAAAACCTGCGGGAAATCTTTAGAGGAAAGCCTGTAAGGGGGCCTTTGTCACCGGATCGCCCCGGGGCCCCGAGAGGGGTGGCCCCCCCTAAAAAGCCTTCCCGGACAGCAGACTGACCAGAAGGGCCCCCTTAAAAAGTTCAGTGGGGGGAATTTACCAGCCATCAAAATTTAAGTGAATTTTAGCCCCTGGGGAATAAATCCCCTGCACAGTTTTGGGGTCCCCGTCAAACTTGGGCAGGGAGTGGTTTTAAAAGGGACCGGGAAGTTCCCGGGGGGGGCCCGGCGGAAAAGGGGTCGCCACAAGAGGTGGAAATCGCGGCTGTTGGTTAGCCAGGAGGGGCTTTCATCATGGCGGACAAAATGGTTTAAATTTCTGGGCTTGTTGCCCTTTGGGATGTGGGGAAATTTCTTTAGCCACTATCGGCGGGGGAGATCCAGGTTTTTACCGGGGCAAGGTAACCCTTTGGGGGGATCCATTGGGGGGATCTTTCTGTTTTAAAGGGAAAGCAGGGAGTGGATTTCCCCTGGGGCCAACCCCAAGCGAGGTGTAAGCCGTTTCCAGGGGGCGGGGAATTTAGTTTGAACCCCGGGTTTTCACCAAGGGCCCCCGCAAAGGGGATGGACTTGCTGGGCCCCGGGGAGAAAATACCAGGTCGCCCACTGGCATGACTTGCTTGCGGGCAGCCAAAGGGATGCGTGGGACAAAATCCCTTTAGACGTAGGGAAAACGGGGGGGCAGGGAAGTGGTTTAGGGCGGGGGGCAATGGTTCGTGGTCCCAAAACACAAAAAGCGGAAAAAACGGTTCGGTTTTCCGGTTTGAAAGGTTTCAAAAGGGAAAAAAGCTTTTCTGAAAGGGATAACGCACTTAAAAATCCGGCAAAGGTTTTACCCGGGAAAGGGAAAGGGGTTTAAATTTGGGGTCACCTGCAAACCTTAACCCAAAAATGGGGGTACTGCCCCTTTTAAAAACCTGGGGGGGTGGCGGGCCCCGGGCGCCTAAAGGGGGGGGCATGCGCACCTCCGGCCCCCAGGAGAACGGGAGGGCCCCTGGGGGGGCGGGGAGGTAAAACGGGAAACCGGGGGCCCGGGCCCGCGGGACCCCGGGAGGGGCCCCCCCGGACCCCGGGGGGTTGGCCGCACAGTGCGCCCTCAGCCCCGGGGGGGGCTGCGGGGCCACCGTGGGGCACTGGCCCCCTTTAAAAGTCCCCCAGTGCTTTCTCTCAACCATTTTCTAGTGGGTTTTTGAAGTGTGTTTTGGGTCAAAATTTTTCCCGTGGGAAAACCCCCTGACCTCTTTAGGGGGGGCCCAACTTTCTCCCCTGGGGCCCCACATTATGCTGTAAAATTTGTTGGGAGTCTTCAGGGCTTCATAAGGGCCCTTTCACACGGTTAAGCAGTCCGGGGCCAGAGGCGCAAAGGGAACCCCAAAAAAATTTAGGGGAAACCCCCGCCAAAGTTTACTGTAGGGACCGTTTTTCTTTTCTTGAATGTCTCTTTTTTTTTTTTCCTGTTTAAAATCTTTGTTGATGCCTTTCCCAAAAAACCTACTTTTGTCTCATCTGACCAGAGAACATTTTCCAAAAAAGTTTTAGGCTTTCTCAGGGAATTTTTCGGAAAATCCCCCCCCCTGCCCGGGGGTTTTTTATTTTCTCAGGGGGAAAATTGGGGGCTTCCCGGGTTTTTACCAACATTGGGCCCTTTTTAAATTTAGAGCGGAAGGATAGTTGGTTGACACTGTTATTTCCCCCCGGGCTGCAGGGGAGCTTGAACTTGTTTGGATGTTAGTTTGAGGTTTTTTTAAACCCCCCATCCGCCCCAATCTTGCCCTTGAAAACTCTCGTCAATTTTTCTTTTCCTTTTCCCCATCCAGGGAGGTTACCACATGGCATGGGCTTTAAACTTCTGAAGGGGCACTGCGCACGGTTTGACACAGGAACATTCAGGTCTTTGGGGGATGAAACTTTTTAGCCCTTATTTGCTCTTTCTTCCTCACAATTTGGGTTTTTTCAAGTCCCCAGACAGTTCTTTTGGGCTTTTTTCTTTTCCCCCATGCTCAAAAGTGGTTACAAAACCAAAGACACAGGGCAGAGGTTGAAACAACTTAATCCATTCAATGCTGCAAGTGTGAATTTTTGGTTTTTGCCAACACCTTTAGGGGCCCCAAAAAAATAAAATTTCAGGTGCTGTTTAAATTTCAAAAATTTGAAAGCATCCCCAGGGTTTTTTAAACCGTTTCCCAAAACTTTTTTTCCACCCCCTTTTTTTTTTTTGGTGTGGAATTTTTTTCCCAATTTTGGGTTTTTGACCCAAATTTTTTTTGGGGGTTTTCCCTTTAAGACAAATTAAAAAGAAAAAATTAAAACCCAAAAAATTTGTGATTGCAATTATTTTTAGGAGGAAAATGAGTATTAACTGACAGAATTTTTAGGGGTGCCCCTTTCTTTTTTGGGGACCACTGTAAATGTGCATCTCAAAATATTGAATATCACTGAGAAGATAATTGATATCAATAATTTAAGGGCAAAAAGAGAAACCCATATATTGTTAGATCTTCCGGGATGAAAATTTCAAAGGGCTAATATAATTTCATTTGTTGGGGGCCCCATAACAAATAAAAAGTCCTTTGGGGAAACCCCCTTTGTTTTTCCCAATTTAGGGTTTAATTTTTTGAGATGCACTGTACAAAAACTTGAAAAACCACTTTCCCTGTAATTTAAAATACACCTATAAAGGAAAGCTTTTGAAATAGTTTTCTCTGAACAATGAATACTGCAGTGAAATAGTTACAATTATTTCTATGACTTCGTGTAAAATAAATATTGTCTGAGACACGTAACTTTCAGGCCGCTGTCCAGTACAAGTAATCTCACATGAGATCCTGTTTCCACGTTGACAAGGTTAACACAGATTCTACTTCACTGAGTATAACAAGGAGAGAGAGAGTGGCTATCAACTTTCAGTAATAAGGGCGTTTTTGGGTTTCATGGTAAATTTAAAAACTCCAATAATTACATTATCTTTTGCTTAATATGTCATGGATACATAACCTTGTAATCTTGTCTGATTTATAAGGCGAAAGGCACAATGACCACTATGATTTAGACTGAACTCGTTCTCAAGTTAAGGTGGATAAAATGTAGAATCTGGTTATTTTACAATATTTATTCTCTTATCACAAAAGAGATAATGGTAAACTTAGAAACCTTGACATCTATTCTTTTTGCCCATGTCTATATATAGAAATTACAGAATGAACTCAAAATACAGTAGTCCCTTAACATACAATATTATTTAGTTCTGGAGTGACCATTGTACATTAAAATATTGTATCTTGGAATTATAACTCCATGGAAGTCTAGTAATCGGTTCCAAAGCCATAAAATGTCACCCAACATAGTACAAAATGAAGAGTAAAGAAAATAGAATTGATAACTACTAGAAATAAAACAAGTCCTTACATATAACTGTTAGGCTATGTTCACACGGCAATAATTGCGGGACGTATTTCGCCCGCAATTACGCCGTGTGCTCGGGGGCGGGGCAGGGGGGGGGTTGGCAGCCATCGGCCCCATAGACATTCATTATTCATGGCGCGTATACGCCGTGAATAAATGACATGTCACTTCTCTCCTCACTCGCCCAAATTTTGCGAGCAGGGGGAGGAGACGTAATCCATAGTTCTCTCTATGAGAACTGTGGATTACCGTAATGACTGGGACGTATCTCGCCCGGTATTTAGCACAGTACGGCGCGAATTACAGGGCGAGATACGTCCCAGGTTAAGCCATGTGAACATAGCGTTAGAAGGAGCTTCTGGGAGCTGGAAATCACTTTCTATTTTGAGGACATGTACTTTACACACAATGTACCAGAAATAAAGAAAATAGGGCTCCTCACCTGGTGCCCAAAGGAGTCACTCATTCTGACACCTGTAAGAGCAGTACAGGACATATAGTACCGCACTGCACTGTAGAGAGGAGCTATTAGACCGCCAATCAGTGTGTGTAAAACAATGTGTGTATTATTGCAGAATGATGCAGATGTTTAACACATAAAATGTTCATGATAATTGGTGGGATCTTCTAGAAAGGGGGGTTTCCCAAAACTCCAGTCTCACGCCCACCAACAGGTCATGTTTTATGGCTTTCCTTAGCAGTGCACAAGTGATATCATTATGCTGCACAGGTGACTTAATTATTGTCAGTGCATTCTGTGGGATATCCTGAAACCATGACCTGTTGGTGGGGCGTGTGGACTGGAGTTTGGGAACCCCTGTTCTAGACAATCACATGTACCGCAGATCAGTGTCTCTGACATTGTATATTGAGTCTGGTTTCATGATACAATGTCCCAGGAAAGACCATTGTATGGTGAAAATATTGTATTGTGAGATCATGGTAATTTCAGGGAACACTGTAATGTTTATAAGGAAGGGGTAATTTGTATCCCCAGAATTTCTATTAGTAAGTTGACCAACAAGCTACTAATTGTCCTTTAACCCCTATTTCTTAATTCTTTGGGCAGGCTCACACAGAAGACTTTTTCTAAAAGAGTAACCTGCAGGGAATTTTCGCTGACAACTGACTTGAACTGATCATATCTGACTTGGTTTGCCTGGTGCTTTGGTCAGATTTGATATGAACACTTTTGCCTTTCTTCTTTGATGGTTGACGTCTGGTTTGTTCAGACACCTAGGATGATAAACATGTTCATAAGTGGAGCTACACTTTAAGACTTTATTTTTAAGCCTTTAGAATTTACTAAGTTAGTGGCTTAGTAAAGTCTAAATTTAATGGTGGCTGTTAAACAAGATTGGATTTTTCTAAGCTTTCTGCTGATTCCAAAACGCCTTTAACATTAGAGGCTATATCTTATTACTGAACATTAGAAGGCTTTTCCCGCTGTAGACTTTGTTGGCATATCAATAGGATATAACATCAAAGTCTGATAGACAGGGGTGCCAATAGGGCAGTACAGGCAATACTCCTGTCAAGGGCCCTAATCAAAAAGGGGCCCACTGATATGATAACAAATAGGAAGTAGTAATGGGTGGGGGCCCCATATGATTTGGCTGTATGGAGCCCTGAAACGGTTAATAGATGACTGATGGCAGCAATGCTGATTGGTGTGGGTCCCAACTCTCGGACCTTTTCCTATCTCTGTAATGGGCCGCTGAAAGTGTTGCACATGACTCTCCATTCTGTTCTAGTTCTGGGTATAGCCAAAATGAACTTGGCTGAACTTTAAACTCCCACAGAACAGAATAGAGTCATGTACAAGCGCGACTGACTCTTCATTCTGAGAAAACACTTTTTCTTTCCAGAGGTGGGACCTGCACCAATCAGACTTTTATGGCATATTGATATACCATCAAAGTCTATGGTTGAAACACCCCATAAAGCATGTTACATTTTAGATATTGAACTATTTGCTACTATAAGCGCAAATGTTTTCTTCTCAGAAAAGGGACGTTTATTACAGGGAGGTAGAAGATCTGAAAGGCATTGGAAAGATTCCTTATCTGTACTTTTTTAATTTCTTTCGATTTGTTTTAAAGTCATAGAAAATTCAGTCACCCCAAGCTTGTTTCCCTTGTACCTGTCTTTTACATTGCACCTGTCGTACAACGTACTTCCACTCATGGACACACCTTATCTTTGTTTTTCTTATTTGACATACTTCTCTTCATGCCAATCCCTTAATTGCTCTTGAGTGGAAGGACTTTCAACAATCTGCTTTCCTGCAGTAAACCTCCTTACTCTGGGTTGTGGGACAGGATTTCACTGATAATCTGTTTGCTGGAGAATCCAGTGCAATTAGTAACTAAGTATTGTACAGCTAAAGCACATGATGACGACTGCTCGTTAATACAAGTTACCAAAACTGTCACAGATTTAGACTTTTGATGATTTTATCATTTATTTTTTAGATTAATTTATATGTAAGGCTTTTTACGCATTGTTGACAAGTTCTGTAATTTTAAATGTAATTGCTGAACAAATATGCTGCAGAATATTGCCAGTAGATGTACAGAGTAGCAGCAAAGTGGATAGGACTTTAAGAATTGACTTTTATTGTTAAATACCTTCAACAGGGAAGTAAAAATCAACATCAAATCTGCAGTGAAAGTTTATTGTTGCAGATTATGCTGCAGAAACACTGCAGGTTTAGAAACTATTGAGGTTTCTTTCTTTTCTACATTAACATAATGTGCACCAAAATCTGCAGCAGAAAATCACAAATTCTGCTCCAAATCTGTGTGTGGATTTACTTGTGGTAATAATGTGAATTTCACAATGTGGAAAATCCACAGCATTTCTGTTTGGTGTGCATGGAATGCACATGGGACTGATTTGCTGAGGATTTTCTGTGCTAATTTGCGCATAGAAATCCACAGTGAATTACAATTGCAACAATGTGGAGGGATTTTATAAATCCCATGCCCGCCTAGCTGAAATTTT
The DNA here is from genome assembly GCA_025379985.1 of Phyllomedusa bahiana. Classification (NCBI taxonomy): domain Eukaryota; kingdom Metazoa; phylum Chordata; class Amphibia; order Anura; family Hylidae; genus Phyllomedusa; species Phyllomedusa bahiana. The sequence continues at coordinate 36,910 of JAODAL010027912.1, read as the reverse complement.
CCATGCATGAATTGATATAAAATGCGGATTTATAAATTCGCAGAATGTCAATTTCTGTTATGGATTTATTATGGATTGTACTCCATTGAACTGAATAGGGTAAAATCTGCACAATCTATTGCAGATTTTCGTGCTCAGATTTACCTGGGGAAATTTTGCAGCAAAAAATTTTTGAAATTGCAAATTTTCCAAAGTGTGAATTCACCCAAGTATATTCACATTTTCCTGCTTGTTGCAGAAATTTCAGGAATTCATTGCAGAAATATAATACATTTTCTTACTGTAAATCCGTTCTATTCATCTGATCCAATTCAGATAAGTAGGAGGTTGAAAGAAATTCGTAAAGCAAATGTCTGTGTGAAAATTTATTTTTTAAATTCTTTTCCTTCCCAGTTTTGGGTTTAAATTTGTGTCGAAAAATTTTAAATAACTGGTGTGAAGGGGGCCCTTGTATGGTAGCTTTTATTTTCCCTTAATACTCGGGGACTTGTTAAAAAGTATGATTTTAGTTAATCTGAGTGGTAAGGAAATTTTTTTATTATGCATTAAGCTCACACAGAAATGTTGGCACAGAGACCTGAAAAGCATGCTTCATCAGTTTTAGTTACGACTCCAATGTAATAATTGTTCATTGTTTAAATTTTGTTTTTTTTAAAACCCCAGTGGTAAGGAAAATTTGATACAGTTTTTCCTTAAAATCGGGGGGGGCCAGCCGTAGTAGTTTTTATTTTTTTGGGGGGGTTTTTTAAAAGGTTTTTTTTAAAAGGGGGCCCCAAACCCCCTTTGGGGGGGGCCCCCAAAAAGGGGGGGTTTTTTTTTTTTTTTCCCCCCCCAAAAAAATTTTTTTTTAAAAGGGGGGGGGGGAAAAAACCAAAAAAAAATTTTTAAAAAAAGGGGGGGAACCCCCCCCGGGGGGGGAAAAGGGGGGGGGGCCCCCTTTTGGGGGGAAAAAAAGGGGGGTTTTTAAAAAAAATTTTTTTTAAAAAAAACCCCCCCCCCCCCTTTTTTTCCTTTAAAAAAATTTTTAAAAAACGAGCCCCCCCAAAAAAACAAAAACCCAAAAGGGGGTTTTGGGGGGGAAAACCCCTTTTAAATGTTCCTTTAGAACATCAAGGCTTGTCCTGGCTTTTTTTTTTTTTAAAAAAATTTTTTTTTTTTTTTGGGTTTCCCGGTTTAATTTGGGAGCAAGAAACCCGGGGGGGAAAAAAATATTGGGTTTGGGTTTTTTTTTTTTTCCTTTGGGGAAAAGTGTCAGGGTTAATTTAAAAATTTTTTTTTGGGAATTTGGTTTTAAAAACCCCCCCCGGGGGGAAAATTTTTTTTTTTTTTTTTGAATTTTTTTTTTTTTTTTGTTTTTTTTTAAAAATTTTTTTTAAAATTTTTTTTTTTTGGGGGGGGTTTTTTTTTTAAAATTTTTTTCCCCCCCCCCTTTTAAAAGGGAAAAAATTTTTTTTTTTTTTTTGTGGTTTTTAAGGGTTTTTTTTTGGGGTTTTTGGAAAAATTTTTAAAACCCTTTTTTTTTTTTGGTTTTTTTTTTGGGGGGCCCCCGGGGGGGGGGGTTTTTTTTTAAAAATTTTTCCCTTTTTTAAAAAAAATTTTTTTTTAAAAAGGGGGAAACCCCGGGGGGTTTTTTTGGAAAATTTTTTTGGGGGGGTGGGAAAAAAGGGGGAAAATTTTTTTTGGGGGAAAAAACTTTTTTTTTTTTAAAAAAGGGGGGGGGGGGGGGGGGGGTGGTTTTTTTGGGTTGGGGTTTTGCGTGGGGGGGGGGGAAAAAATTTTTTTTTTGGGGGGGTTTTGGGGGGGTTTTTTTTTTTTGGGGGGGGGGGGTGGGGTGATTGGGAGGGTTGGGGGGGGTTGGGGGGGGGGGGGGGGGGGGGGTTTTTGTGGGGGGGGGGGGGGGGGTTTTGGGGGGGGGGGGGGGGGGGTTTGGGGGGGGGTGTTGGGGGGGGGGTTTTTTTGGGGGGTTTGGGGGGGGGGGGGGGAAGGGGTTTTTTGGGGGGGGGGGGGAAAAGGGGGGGTTTTTTGGGGGTGGGGGGGGGGGGGGGGGGGGGGGGGGGTTTGGGGGTTGGGGGGTTTTTAAAGGGGGGGGGCCGGGGGGAAAATGGGGGGGGGTTTTTTTTTTGGGGGGGGGGGGTTTTTTTTTGGGGGGGGTGGGGGGGGGGGGGGGGGTGGGGTTTGGGGGGGGGGGGTTTTTTTTTGGGGGGGGGGGGGGGGGGGGGTTTTTGGGGGGGGGGGGGGGGGGGGGGGGGGGGGGGTTTTGGGTTTTTTTGTGGGGGGGGGGGGGGGTTTTTTTTTAAAAAAAGGGGGGTGGGGGAAAATTTTTTTTGGGGTGGGTGGGGGGGGGTTTTTTTTTTTTGGGGGGGTTTATCCCTTAATCATGGAGTAGCATTAAACATGTAAGCAAAGGTAATTAAAGACTATTACCAAATACATCGCGGTTTCAGTTTTGCATCATTTCAGAGTTAGAACATTTCTTATCTCCTGCTTGAGATAAAAGGAATGCTGCTGTCATTGGAGGATTGGTGGAAGTATGCTGCTGCCACTGGAAAGATGTAAGATGGTAATGTTGTAGCCAGTGGGGGAGAGGTTGGGGTAATGCTGCAATCAGTAGGGGAGAGATGGGGGAATCTCTCAGACTGCAGCTATAGGTAGCAGAACGTGCCTAGCAGTGGGGAATAGGTGGGGGTATGCTTCTACAGATGAAGGAGAAGTGGGGCAAATTAACAGTGGAAAAAAGTAAGAGAAAACTGCTACCAGTGGAGGCAAAAAATGTTGCAGCCATGGGATGGATGGGGTGGGGGTTAGGAGAGGTGGAAGAATGCTGCAGCCTGTAGCTATAGGTAGCAGTAAACTTCTACCAGTGGGGCAGATGTGGGTTGCATGATTCTACCAGTGGGTAGAAGTGAGGGAAGCTTTTACTAGTGGGGAAAGGTGGAAGAATGTTGCAGCCAGTATTTAAAGGTATGAGAATATGTCAACCAGTGGGGTAAATATGGGGGCCGTGCTACAGTAGCTCAAAAAAGTGAGTACAACATTCACATTTGTGTAAATATTGCATTATATCTTTTTATGGGACAACACTGAAGATATGAGACTTTGATACCATATAAAGTAGTCAGTGTACTGCTTGTATAACAGTGTAAATTTGGTTTGCCTTAAAATAACTCAACACACAGCCATCAATGTCTGAACCATTGGCAATAAAAGTGCGTACACCTCTAAGTGATAATGGACAAATTGTGCCGAATTTGCCATTTTCCCTACATGGTGTCATGTGACTCGTTAGTGTTGCAAAGTGTCAGGTGTGAATGGGGAGCAGATATGTTAAATTTGGTGTTATTGCTTTCGCACTCTCCCATACTGGTCACTGGAAGTTCAACATGGCACCTCATAGCACAGAACTGTCTGAGTATCTGAAAGACAATTGTTGCTCTACATAAAGATGGCCTAGGCTATAAAAAGATGCAGCACGGTGGTCAAAACCTTACAGCAGTTTAACAAGGCTTCACGATGGTCGACAAAAGAAGTTGAGTGCACATGCTCAGCATTATATCCATATATGAGTGCTGCCAGCATTGCTGCAGAGGATACAGGGGAGGGGAGTCAGTTTGTTAGTGGCCAGACCATTCGTCACACACTGCATCAAATTGGTCTGCATGGCTGTTGTTCAAGAAGGAAACTTCTTCTAAAGATGATGAACAAGAAAGACCGCAAACAGTTTGCTAAAGACAAGCTGAATAAGGACATGGATTACTGGAACCATGTCCTGAGGTCTCATGAGGCTAAGATAAAGACATTTGGTTCAGATGGTGTCAAGCATGTATGGCAGCAACCAGGTGAAAGACAAATGTGTCTTGTCTACAGTCAAGCATGGTGGTGGGAGTGTCATGGTTTGGGGCTGCATGAGTTTTGCCGGCTATGGGGAGCTACAATTCATTGAGGGAACCATGAATGCCAACATGTACTGTGATATGCTGTCCATTCAAATTAGATCTAATTTGAATGGACTTGTTTGCAGATGGGGTCTTGCTGATGCCGTACTGAACCTGGGACATATAGTGCTATCGTTTAATTGACTGTGATATACTGTAGCAATTGCAAAGCATGATAAACTCCCTTCTGGGCTGAAGGCCGTATTCCAACATAATGACCCCAAACACACCTCCAAGACGACCACTGCTTTGCTAAAGAAAACGAGGGTAAAGGTGCTGGACTGGCCAAGCATGTCTCCAGACCTCAACCCTCAAATGAAAGGTGGAGGAGTACAAGGTCTCTAACATCCATCAGCTCTGTGATGTCATCATGGAGGAGTGGAAGAGGATTCCAGTGACAACTTGTGAAGCCCTAGTGACCTCCATGCCCAAGAGAGTTAAGGCAATGCTGAAAATTAATGGTGGGTATTGAGTTGTTTTGAGGGCACACCACTGTTATACAAGCTTCACACTGACTAGTTTACAGTACATTGTATCTAAGTCTCATATCTTCAGTGTTGTTCAATGAAAAGATATAATGCAGTATTTACAAAAATGTGAGGGGTGTCCTCACTTTTGTTATCAGCAGTTTAGACATTGATGGCTGTGTGTTATTTTGAGGACACACCAAATTTCCACTGTTATACCAGATGTACATTGACTACTTTATATTGTATCAAAGTGTCAAATCTTTAGTGTTGTCCCATGAAAAGGTAAAATAAAATTGACAAAAATGTAAGGGGTGTACTCAGTTCATGAGCTACTGTACCAGTGGATAGGGGTGGGGGAAAGATGCTCCTAGTAGGGAGAGGAGAAGGAATCCTCCTATCAGTAGGGAAATGTAAGGAAATATTGTCAGTGGGGGAGAGGTGGATGAAATGCTACAGCCAGTGGGGAAAGGAAGTGCAATACTGCTATCAGTGGGGGATATAGTGGTGGGAATACTGCTGTGAGTGGGAGGAATGCTGCCTTATGGTGGGCGATTGCTGCTGCCAGTGGGGAAGTAGTGGCAATAATTCTGTTGCCATTAGCAGAAAGGTGTGGAGATGCTGCAGCTTAGCGGGTAAATGTGGGGAAAGGCTCCTTTTTCTTCTTTACAATTTCCCTTTTAATGATACACTGTGTACAGAGCCTGGAAAATGGCCATTAAATCATGATGTCACAGTAGTTGCTATACCCCTGCTATCCCCATCAGTGCGTTTGCAGATGTGTTGCCCCTGAAGTTAGGTAAGAGTCCAACTCACCAGCATCATTTTTACCCCGCTGAGCCTGAGCTAATAATGAGATTGGACTGGTTTGGTTAGCCCCTATTTACTTCTAGGTGGTGGCGTCTTATCCAGCCCTGATAAAATTGTTTCTACTCAGTCAAGCCTTATGAATAATTAGTGCAGTCCCAATTGAGTAAACATGCATACTGGTTCACATTATGCAAATGTACCACATTCTATGCCGAGATTTATATATTCTGTTCACAAGTCAAAACAGAACAATTACATAGCTCCTATGTGACAGAAATATAGGCTGGAAGAGTTAGAACAAGTGGTGTCCATATTGGGTGGTAACATGAGGGATCAGATTAGTCTTTTCCAGCAATTGTGTCACCACCTACGCATTCACTTCTGTCACTTACACATCCACTAGGATTGGTTTGAGAGTGAGTGGAGTACTGATTCATGCTCAGTGCTGTGTCCAAGTAACAATGGAGACCTTCTCTCTCATCTCTGACCTTCCTTCTCCTCTCCCAGATGCATGATAATGACCTCCATATCATATGCATTCACGTGCAGCCACATTAGGGAAGTCAACATATTGAGGAGAGATTTATTAAAGTTTTTTTTTTTACCCCTACTGTGGTGGAAAAATAAGATGAAAATTTTTACACAAGTCTGTTGTACTCAAATATGTGTGAATTTTTGCCACTTTTATACCGCTCACGCCACCTCCTGTAAATGTAGATGGAGCTTAATGGAATGGATATTGCCCTCTACAACTCAACAGATTTATTATAATTCACACCAGAAACTGGTGTGAATTATAGTGGAGATCTATGACAGCTCATCATTGATTTAGAGTTCAGTATATTGAGCACAGAAAGCCGTAAATGTCGCAGACACAACCCCAAAATAACCAGGGCTGTGGAGTTATTAAGCCAAACCTCCGACTCCTCAATTTCCCTAACTCCAACTCCACCAAAATGGTCTCCGACTCCATAGTCCTGGTTCTCTGCATATTGAAGGCTTCAGATTGGTGGTCTCACAAATTGCCTGAAACAGAGTAATTTGAGGAAAACTAGGGGATGTGTAAAGTTTAATTGATTTTGTATAGGGCTTTCAAGTTATAGAAATCCTACAAACTACTTTCATTTCATACATCGCTGGTAACCTCTATGCCCATTAGACCTCTAAAAGCGCCCTGTGGTATCTGGTACCAAGACACTAGCAGCAGAGCCTAAAGGCCTTGAGGTTGCTTTGTGCAGTCTCCATGGATAGGATTTGTTTTTCCAGCATATCCCACAGATACTCTATTGCAGTGTTTCTCAAGTCCAGTCCACAAGACCCACCAACAGGTCAACTTTTCAGAATTTCCTCAGTATTGCACAGGTGATATAATTATTGTCAGTGCATTCTGCACAGGTGATATTATTATTGTCAGTGCATTCAGTGGGAGATCCTGAAAACATGACCTGTTGGTGGGCCCTGAGGACTGGAGTTGAGAAACACTGCTCTATTGGATTAAGATCTGGGGAATCTGAAAGTCAAGTCAACATCTTGATGAATGTTTAGATAGTTAGTACATGTCAAAAAAACACCATTTAAATGCCTGTACAGTGCCCAGAAGACCATGCTGCTTATGCCAGGTTGCCTTCTTCCCACAGTGCATCGTGAAAACATGATTTATCAGACAAAACAACCTCCTTCCATTGCTATATAGTCACGTTTTGATGCCCATGTTCCCATTGCAGATGTTCCCTTGCTAGTAGGCAGGGATCAGCATACAAATCTGACTAGTCTGTTGATATCCAGCTCCAAATATAACACCCATTCTGACACCTTTCTGTCATAGCCAGTATTAACTTATCCAGCAATTTGGGTTATAGTAGTTTTTCTCTGCGATCAAACCAGAGAGGGTAACTTTTGCTTCCCACGACCATTGATAACCTGTTACTGGTCCACTGGTAGTCTTTCCTTGGACCCCTTTTGTTATGTACTAACCGCTGCAAACCGAAAACTCCAGACAAGACCAAACAATTAGTAGATTCTCTGACCCAGTCATCTAACCATCAGAAAGTCACAAAGATCATTACCTGCCCATTTTTCCTGCCTCAAACAAATAGCTTTAAAAACTAAGGGCATTATGTATGAAAACTATCTACAGTAAGTAAGGCCTTGTCCCCATGGCACTGTTTTTCAGTTGGTTTTTCAACCGGTTTTGAAAACCGGTTGAAAACTGACTGACTAACTTTTACACGGACTTTAATGGAAAATACGTGCAGCAGTCCGAAAAACATAAAACATGTTCGTTCTTCTGACCGGAGATAAGCCGTTCCCCTGCGTTCGTGTGCACGGCACGAAAACAGAACAAATACCGGTCAGATAAACCGACCGGTATTTGTCCTGTGCCCCTAAGACTGTCTTTATTGCCCATTGCAACCAGAGCTCAGCACTATATGAAAGGCTACATCTGTTTACTTGTGCCCAATTTATCTCAACCCTTGACATCAGGTAGTTAATGTTGTTATCAACAATGTTCAATGTGATTTTTACAGTTGAAACCAGAAGTTTACATACACTATATAAAAAGACACACATGCATGTTTTTCTATTTGACATGGAATCAGAATAAACCTTACCCGTTTTAGGTCAATTAGGATTACCAAAATTATTTCTATTTCCCAAATGCCAGAATGAGAGAGAGATTTTTTTAAGGCATTTTTATTACTTTTTGCAAAGTCAAAAGTTTACATACACTAGGATTACTATGCCTTTAGACAATTTGGGACAGTCTATATGATGAGGTCATGTCTTTGGAAGCTTCTAATATGTTTATTGGCAACATCTGAGTTAATTAGAGACACACCTGTGGACGCATTTTTAAAACACACCAGAAACACACTGCTTCTGTGTGTAACATCATGGGAAAGTCTAATGGAATCATCCAAGACATAAGGAAGAGGATTGAGGACTTGCACAACTCTGGATCATCCTTGGGTGCAATTTCCAATCTATACTGATTTCATGTCAGATAGTGAGAAAAACATGCATATGTGGCTTTTTATATAGTGCATGTAAACTTTTGGTTTCACTGTATATAGCAAGCAATGTAAAACATGCGTTGTCGTTCAGACGATATGGGTTTTACATGCGTCTTTCAGGTGCGTAAAATGGATCCGATCAAAGAATTCAGATGTCAATTCTTGATCCATTTTACGCAGCAGACACCCTTTTTAAAACTATAGGGTACGTTTCTGCTGCACAGAAAACGCATCCAAACATGCACCACACTTTGGGTATGTGTTTGGATATGTTTTACGCAGCATTTTCCAATACGTTTTTCGGATCTAAAATTTTATTTGAAAACGCTGTGTGAACATACCCTTCTAGTTGATCTGTATATATGTTTATGGGAAGCACCTACCATACAACATGCCTAGTTTCTGAGTGGGGCATGGTTTCTTATGTAATGAGCATTAAACTACTAAAACAAGTATATTTGGGTTTAACATAGTATTTTAATTCAGGTTTCATATTCGGGAGCATTGGAAATTTTGCTCTTTGAATTTCTGTTACTGGTTTTAACTAATACAAATTAATATTCACATTCACGCCGTTAGAGAACTTTGCCGGTATGTGATGCATAGCCATTACCCTCTCAAGCACAATTCTATTAATTCTGGTTGTCCAATGCTGAAAGCATTAGCTGCAACTAAGGCCTCTGTGCTTTGCCAATATGTAACGACATGCTTGTAAAAATGTGGATGCAAAAATTATGAGATGGTGGTAAAAAGTGTTATTGTCTCATTATTAATAGTTACATGTGAATTGTGCTTCTAGAGCATCTAAAAGAGCCATTGGAAAAGTATATATCAGGGCTAAAGAAGGTGCGACTAGTCCGTGCACACAAGAGAGAAGGTCTGGTACGGGCGCGTCTCCTTGGAGCCTCCAAAGCAACAGGAGAAGTTTTGACCTTTCTTGATTGCCATTGTGAATGCCAAGTGGGATGGTTGGAACCGTTAATGGAGAGGTAAGTTAACGTATGGTATGTCATGAAACATGCAAGCATTACCTTGTTGACCAGTACTTCTGCTTCCAACACAATAGCTTCAAAAACTGACTGTTTACTCGTGCCAAATATATCTCACCCCATGACATCATATAATTCATGTTACTTATTTCATCTAGAAGGCTGAGGAAAGCTAAAGGTGGTTACAGTTGTGTTGTAAAAGTGGTTTAGAAAAGTGAATAAAACAAGCCGTGTTTCAGTCAAAAGGGTTGTCTCATGCTGTTTCTCAGAGCCAAAAGCAGCTTTCATTCATGCTTTCTGTCTCTTCCTGGTAAGACCGTGGGTGGTTCTGTGGCAGTGATTAGCATATCAGCTCACTATTCAAAAGTCTGCTAATTACTCTGACATGAGAGCAGGAGATGTTTATCTAAATACCAGAGAAGCTTTAGAGCTAAAGTAAACAAAAGTAAGCATTTACTTTGTTAGATCAGATAACACTCAAGCTGCTGTCAGTTCTGTTTGCTGACCTGTGTGATGACGTCATCCCTGCTATCAGATAAGACAAGTAGCAGAGGAGAGCAGGGTAGAGCAGGTTGGTAACCTAGAGAAACCAGAGTGCATCACTTTTATCTTCTCAACAAAGAAAAATAAACACCGCAATATATTCAGAAAAAGTCTTCATTTAGTGTTCCCTACATGTTGAGAGCTAATCTTTGTAGTGAGACAGTCCCTTTAATAATAATTAGCAATTTTATTTTAAATGTATGAAGGTACTATGTCCTTTAAATACTCCTCTTCCTACTACAACCAGAACTTATATTAATTTTTTTTTAATTATTGTACGTTTTCAAAAATATTACTGTTGGTATTCTACATTTAGTTTGCCAGGGCAAAACATAGAGGCGATATGTTTTGGTTGGTGCAGTGGTTATGTTTTTAAAAAAAGGTTTTATTCATGTTCTGTTTTAAAAGGGTATGCTCACACGGCAGATTTGGATGCTTATTCTGGGGGTGGATTTGGCACGGAATCAGCATCCAAACCATCAATACTCCGACCTTTAATAAGTCCTCTGTAAAGTCAACGTGGTCATTCAGAGTATTTTCACTGCGTACTGCAAGCGCCTACAAAGAATTGACAGGTCAAGTGTTGTTTCCTCATCGGAATTTCCTGTCAGCGGTGAAAATCCGTCCTCTGAATGTACCCAAACAGTATGGACTAGACAGTCTAAAAATCTATCACCATAGTTCATGCTGTATGATAAGTCTGGTGCATGTTCAGACCCTTTTCTCTAACTTCATACCACATCTTTATTGATTTAGTTTGCGCATTAATTAAATTTGGCACATTTTTGGCACATAATGTCACATGTTAAGTCATGCCCTGTTTCTGTGAAGCCATGCCCCCGTTTGTCGAATGCATCACAAAAAGGCCTGAAACACTATAAATGTTGTGTAAGCCATGTGTGCCAGTATTTTGGCCGTAATTCCAGCAAATTTGGGCGAAATTGTCAATGTATTCTGATTGTGACCCTGTATCTTAACACTTTCTATCAGAATCCGGGAAAAAGAAACTGCAGTGGTTTGCCCTGTGATCGATGTGATTGATTGGAAAAACTTTGAGTATCTAGGCAATGCAGGAGAGCCCCAGATTGGAGGATTTGATTGGAGACTTGTCTTTACCTGGCATGTGGTCCCAGAGCGAGAACAAAAACGAAGACGTTCTCCCATTGATGTCATCAGGTGTGTACATGATAGACAAGATTGGAATACATCTCGGATGTCTTAGTTCACAGTGCCACAGTGTTTAAGCACTATATTTATCATTTGATATCGTTTTAAGTATGTCACTGTTTTTTGTATTTTTTTTTTACCATTTTGTTAATACTCTACTATTTGGCTAAAATTGTTCTATACACAGTTTTTCCCCCTAGATTATTACACTGTAATATACAGAAATGTATACATACATTTTAATTGTCAGAATTGTTTTCTAAAGCAAGGTACAGTCTTTGTGTATATTATTTGCTGCAATTTTATGTATTACTATATTTAGGTGTGTGTTTTTTTTAGTTCTCCAACTATGGCTGGTGGACTGTTCTGTGTGAGTAAGAAGTATTTTGAATACCTAGGATCATACGATACTGGAATGGAAGTGTGGGGAGGAGAAAATCTGGAGTTTTCATTTAGAGTAAGGAATACTACTTTTTTCCTAAATTTTGACTGTATGGTAAAATCTGATTTTCATTTGTTAACATCCTTATGTTTCTAATAGACCTGGCAGTGTGGTGGGACACTTGAGGTTCACCCTTGTTCCCATGTGGGACATGTGTTTCCAAAGCAAGCCCCATACTCTCGCAGTAAAGCACTGGCCAACAGTGTGCGAGCAGCAGAAGTTTGGATGGATGAATATAAAGAACTTTACTACCACCGAAATCCGCATGCTCGTCTGGTAAGATGTTCAATATTAAGTTGATTCAAATTAAAAAGGAATCAAATCTACTACAAAGCACAGAATTCTTATTTTAGTGATCTGCTATTAACCCCTTCCTGACTGACTATCAGAATAATATGGTTCTAAATTATTTTTCCTCCTTGACTTCTGAAAGGCATAACTTTTTTTATTTTTTCACCTACATAGACGTATGAGTGCTTTTATTTTGCAGGACAAGATGTACTTTCTAATGGTGTCATTCATATTACCATAGAATATACTGGGGAACGGCAAAAAAATTCAAAGTGGGACCCGTGATTGAACAGTGTCTTTTTTCAAACCCACTTAATTTAACTTGTAAAATGTGAAAAAAAAGATTTTCCCATGTTTTTCGGTGTTTGTTTTTTAAAGGCGTTCATTTTTCGGCAAAAATGATGTGTTATCTGTATTCAACAGGTTGATATCAGGGGCATAGCTATAGGGGGTGCAGCGGTAGCGGTAGCTACCAGGCCCTGGAGTCTTAGGGGGCCCAAAGGTTTAATATTCTTTAAGGAGATCCAAAATTTCAAGTGGCACATGGTTGGGGAGGCCCTTTATGGATTTTGCACTGGGCCCTAGACTTTTAAGTTACTCCTCTGGTTGATATTCACCCACCAGTACCAAATATGTATGGTTTCCGTTATGTTTTGGTACCGTAAAAAAAATTCCAAACATTTTCTATTTATGAAATCTGCACCGTGGCGCCATTTTGTGTGACCAGGTTTTTGTACTGACACCTACGGACGCGAGTGAGAAGGCATTTTTTTGCAGACTGTAGTGTACTTTTTATTGCTAGCAGTTTGGAATGCATGCGACTTTTTTGATCACTTTTTTTTCCCAAATTTTAAGGACGTGAAATCCCCCAAAATTTTTTTTTTAATTTTTTGGAATTTTTTTTCTTCTACAGTGTTGCATACGGATAAATGATGTTATTTTTAAATAATCGGACTTTTTTTAGACATGGCAATATCAAATATGTGTACCCACCCCAGGGCCACCCTTAGGGGGGGAAGGCAAACAGGTGTTGGGCCCGCCGCTTGAAGAAGGGGGGGCCCGCAGCCGCCGGCAGGTACCGCCCCCTTGCTTCAAGGAATGCAGCTGTTTTTTAAATACAGATAGGAGAGGGTGCTTGGATGGGGCCCCCACAATCTCAGGGGCCCGTGCTCTGCCCCCGTGTCAAAGCTGCACATATAGACTTTTTTCTTAGTCTCCTGCGCTCTGACCCGGGCAACCGGGGGCCCCGCCCCCCTTTGGGTTTCAGTTTTGGAAAATTAGAACAGGCCTCGGGCCCTGTTTTTTTAAACCAAAAGCAAAAAGCATCGGGCCCCCGCGAAACGGCAGCTGCGATGTGCTGGTTACTGAGGAGGTCCGAAGCCTAAATTACCCGGCAGCAAGTAAACGGGGGGCGGGGCCCTGGGAAGAGAGCCGGCCCTTTTGAGGGGGGGGGGAGGGAGGGAGGCCGGTCCCAAGGGAAGCGGGGGGGGGTCGGGGGGAAAGCACAAAGCGGCAGGAGGGGGGGCTCCCTTTTTAAATTTTGTGTTTTAGAAATTGTGTGGATATTTTACGGGCATGGGTTTTTGTGTTTTGGATACTGTATACCCTTGGGTGTGTGTGGGGAAACTGTTTATAAAGTTTTTGGTGTGTATACTGGGAATGGATATGTGGGGTGTGCATTTTTAAAACTGGGCATGGTTTTGTGGGTGTGCTTTATTTACTGGGCAGGATATGTTTTGTGTTTGTGTATACTTTTAATGCATGGGTGGTGTTTTATACTGATATGCATTTTGTGGGGGTTTTCGGGGCATGGAATATGTTGGGCATATAACGGGGCATGGGTGTTTTGAAATATAATTTTTGGGTTTTGGTGTGAAAAAACCCTGGGCTTTGGGTGTGTGAAATATGTTTTATGCATGTGGTTGAAATATATAGGGGGCCCAGGGGGTTGTGTTTTGTTGTATACTTTTTTTATGCATGGGGTGGTTTTTGAAATATTTTACGGGAATGGATATGTGTTTTTGTGTTTATATTTTACGGGGGCTTTGGGTGTGGGGTGAATACTGTATAGGGCAGTGTGGTGTGCATTTTTTACTGGGCATTGGTGTGTGTGTTATACTGTATATGGATTGGGGTGGGGTGGGGATATATCCCTGGCTTTGGGGGTGTGTGTGTGTTTTCTGTTTTTGGATGTGGGGTTTCCCTATATACGGGGCTTTGGGTTTGGGTAAACGGGGCCCAAGGGATGGGGTGTTTATTTGAAAAATTTTTGGGAATGTTGTGTTTTTTCGGGCCCAGGGTGGGGGTGGCATATTTGATGTTATGCCCTATATACTGTGTGATTTAAAATTTTTTGGGAATGTATGTGTAAATATGCCGGAAAAATTTTCTGAGCCCTGTAAATAGTGTTTAGTACTAGGAAATTGGGGTATAATATTTTTTGGGGAGTTTTCCCAAGGTGTGAAATACACTGTAGGGTTTGTATTTACCCTTGTATGTAGAGTGGGGAAATTCTTGGTGTAAAAACCCTAGCCAAAAATTTAAAAAAAAAAAATTTGAAAAACCCCCCTTTTAAAATTTTACTGTGTCAGAAATGGGGATTTTTAATGGGTAGATAGATAGGTTTTGGGTAGATATGGGGGAAATAGATAGATAGATAGATTTTTTAAAAAGATAGATAAAAAAGACGGGAAAAGAAAAAAAAAAAAAAACCCTGGGGTTAGATAGAAGTTACATGGATGGGATAGATATGAGATAGATAGAGATGAGAAGAATGAGTTTGATAAAAGATGGATAGAAAAGAAAATGGGATAGATAGAGGAGAGAGATAAAAGGAAAGGGGAATTTTTAAAGTGAGAGAGTTTAGATGTAAAGATAGTTATGATTTTGTTAGATATGTGATACTATAGAAAAGATAGATAGTTAAAAAAAAAGAGATAATATGAATTTGTTGTTAGATATGAAAAAGAGAGTTAGATAGGGAAAGGGATAAAAAAGATGGGATAGATAGATATCAGTTAGATAGATAGATATGGGTTTAAAAGGATATGAAATAGATTGATAGAATGAAACATAAAATTAGATAGATGGTTTAAAAGAGAGATAGATAGATGGGATAGAAAGGGGGAAAAATTAGATGGATAGATAATAGGGGGATGGGTTTGATGGAAGATAGATAGGGATAGTTTGATAGGGGAGGGGATAGATATGGGATAGATAGATAGGGGATAGTTTAGATAAAATTAGTTAATAGATATGTGAATAGAAGATAGGGGGATAGATAGAGGGATAATATGAGATAGATAGATATGGGATGGGTTAGATGGGATGATAGATGATGGGATAGATATAAAGATAGATAAAGGGGGAGATAGATAGATAAAATATGGGATAGAAGATATGGGATAGATAGATGAAAGAAAAAGGGATAGATAGATTTTGAGATAGTTTTGGATATGGGTTTTGATAGATAGATAGATAATAGAAGATAGATAGATAGATAGTTAGATTTTGGGGATAAGTATAAAGAAAACAATAAAATATGAAATTTGATTGATAGAGGGGATTTATAGAAGATAAATTTGGAGACAAGATGAAAATAGATATGACATAGATTGATAGATAAATAAGATGTGGGGATGAGGGTTTGCTGCGGGACTGGCTGCCCTCGGGGGCAGTGGGCTAGGGGGGGGTTTAGGCTGCAGCTTCCTTCTTCCTTCGCTGGTCCCGGGTCCGGGGCGCAGTTTAGGGGACACCGGGACACTATTGGTGTCCCTGGAGTCAAATTTAAAAATGGTTCAAAGGGATTACCATATTTACGGGAAGGCCCGGGGAAGGGCCATCCCTGCATCCATCTCTCAGGAGAGGAAAGGGGGAACCCCACTTTTTGCTTACTTTATTTTTTAAAAGGTCGGTGGGGGGCCAGATAAATTTGTTTTTAATGTTTTTTCCCTTTCCCTGCCCCTGTTTTCCCTTTCCTGCGGGAATTTCCTCCAACTTTTTTCCAGTTTAAAATTTTTTCGGGCGGGAAATGTTTGGCTCACTCCACTAAAGGGGGCCAAACTGAAACCAGCAGGGGGAGTTTTTAATAGTTTCACTAAATGCAATATATGCAGTGCACCAAGTCCCTATAGAATATTTTTCCTTTTGGGGAAGAGTTTGGGGAGGGGAAAAAAGGGATAAAAACAAGGGGTAATCTAGAAAATCCCCCCCCCCAACACTTTTTTTTTGGGGTACGAAAGGGGGGCCCAGAAAATTAAAGGCTGTAGGGGGGCCCTAAATTCCGATGGCCCCCCCGGCCTAACCATTTTTATGGCACTGAATGGAGGTAATTTAAAAATTGGCGAGTTGTGTACAAGGTCATTCCACATATGGTCCCCGGGGTATGGGGGTAATATACAGTTTTTAGGGCCCCTGTATACACGGGTATTTTACCAAAAAAGGGTTTTCCTAAAATTGGAAAGAAATTTCAGGTCTTTGTATAAATTTTTTTTAAATTTAAAGAAATTAGTATGGGGAAATTTTATTCAGTCATTTTTTGTGGGGGGTTTTTTTTGGGGTGGGCCGGGTTCTGGCAGTAAAATCGGGTCCAAAGTAGTACCCTTTTTGGGGAAAAGTTAATCGGGGGAAAGGTGTCGGGGGTAGCGGTATAGGGAAAATTTTTAGGGGTGAGGTGTTCACTCCTTGTATTATCTAGTAATTACATGACCTAAGAGGCCCTGGTAAATGTTCGTGGTCGGGGAGGTTGGGGGGGCCCCCACCCAAAAGCTTGCTATGGGACCCAGGCTTCTCTAGTTACGCCCCTGATAGGTATTAACTTTATTAATGGTCAAGTATTTTGCAAGGCAGTGATGCCAAGCTGATGGTCCCAGGACCACATTGGGCCACTCAAATGCCTAATGTACAGACAACATTGGAAGGAAATGGTGCAGCTGCTCTTTCCAGGATTATGACCAGACTTGAGTGCTCTGTCCAGTCTTAAAGCTTTAGCAGCATTGTGCTGTCTTTTCCCTTTAAAAACAGAGTTGAATATATGTCCATATTATACAGTTGTGAAACTTGTTTGAATGGATATTTCCATCTGGAGATGGATTTGGGAGGTGGACTGGGTTGTGTTTTGGGGATAAAAGTTGAAATTTGGTCGTACAATGACATATACTGTATTCTGTTTGTACTACTTTATATATGATCAATAAAAAGTTTATGGCTAAAAAAAAATGGATATTTCCATACATGTTTTATTATCACACATTAACAAGTGACATGTTTTTTATGGGATGGTTCAGCTACTTCTATAGAATTTTGCACATTCACTCTATGTAAACTACATCCTGGTTTTTCTGTTTAATATTCTCTTTATGAGGATTGATAGTAGGACAGACAGTATTTGCTTGGCCAACAAGCTGTCAGGCTAGGAAGGAATGAGCATTTCTGACTCAGAGCACCACACCTTCACTATTACAATTTGCCTGGTAGGACCTCCCAGCATTGTCCTTGACCTACTCCACCCCAAGGTTCTGTACAATGTTTTTTTTTCATGTGTAAAGGCTTAGCAACAAAATTGGCAAGTTAAGGAGGCACATATGCAGGAATTATCATTATTATAGTTTCTATGTACGTCTGTCTGCTATTTGGTCACTGCTCCCACTGTCTTATTCTCCACTGCCACCAACTTCTCTGTAGGACAATACAGACTCTGAAGATAGAGGCAGCTTCTTTTGGTACTGGGGTTGGGTTACAGATTGTTAACTCATTCTCTCCCTCTTGCATCCAGCATTTCCTGCCAGGGTGTTGAGTAAGGGAGCAGTGTCAGTTAGTGATATAGTGATGGCCACTCATTTGGAGAACAGGCTGCAGGCACTGTGATTTGGTATGATATTATTGTGCCTCAGCATATTAAGCCATGGATGGTAAAACATGTTTCCTGCTGTAATGTAGTACACTAGGAATAACTGCATTCTGTATTGTGATTAAAACATCTCGTTTATTGTCAGTATTGCCACTTCTTCAGCTCAAAGATCTCCACCCCCCTTTGGGAATGGAATTTGTAACATAGATCTGCAAAACATCACACCAGTCTCGTTAAGACAATTATATTACCCCAAATGTTTTCAGAACCCCATGCTGCCTCTGCGAAGCAGCATATTTATTGCATTTTATGACCCGTTCTGTATATATAAGTACCATCAATACTTCATTAAAAGCCAGCATCTTATCAGGCATGGCTGCCCTCTGACCTATTCCCAGTCATAAACACGGGTCCCCGAATGGACAGAGGTCATTGATCTGTCAACGCAGAAGCACAGTCCGTGATTGCCATCTAGTGGGGATAGTAAGTAATAACCCTCATTAAGCATCAAGGGTCTACCCACCTCATATCTTCAGCCAGTAAAGGGCAGCAGAATTATGAGGGAGGTGGGGAAACCTGGACAGAGATTTGGGCCTATAAAACACATAGCCTGTGTCAAATCTGATGTACATAGTTTGGGGTCAATTCTGGCTGTGTTCCATCTTCATCCTTAAACTGGAATTTGAAAGTCAAGACTTATAAGTGTAAGGGCTTTCTAAGTTTCTCCTTTTCATTTTAGAACTGTTTGCTGCATATATCATATTCTTTGTTATTGTATTTTCTAGCACTGTAAATCGTTTAATATTAAAATTACAATTAATAAGATTAGTTCTTTTCGCTGTACGGATCCATAACCTTGAAGAAGTGTTTTTTTTAACCCTGTAGCTGCTGGAGAGCAATGCGGTAACCGTTAAGCATTTTTTAAGTGAGTTTAAATATTTTTGGGACCAGAGTCCTTCCTCCTTGTTTTTTTTGATTATTGAAAGAAGGTGGTGGCAGCGAATAACTTTGGAGTGCTGTAACGGTCTTTGGGTGCGATTTATGCTTGATTTGCCAACTGAGAGGTGAGCGCAAGTGGAAATAAATCGGCTCCATTACAGTGGCCCCCCAGTCACGTGCTGGTGAGTGGTAACGTGACACCTGCCCTCTCTTTTAAGCTTAGTCTAAGGTTATGTGCACACGGTAATTGTAAAATACCATTGGATTCTGATACAGAATTCGACCAGTATTTTGCAATCTGTTTCCGTTTTTTAACGCATTTTTTGCATGGGTTCTGCGGTCGGTTTTCGGATTTCAGATGGCCCATTAACTTTGAACAGTATTATAATCTGCCGTTTTGCGGTGGATTATAGAACATGTTCTAAATTTTTTTATCAGATTTCAGATTCAAAGACTACAGCTCGGATTTTCTATTGAAGTCTATGGGGATGATTTACAGTCAGATTTTCTGTTTCAAAATCCACCCATAAACCAGTGCCGTGTTGACATAGCTATAGGCTGTGTCCACGCGAGAAAGACTATGTCTATATAGCTTATGTTAAAATATTGTCAAAAATACGATGCTATTTTAACCATACTTGCTAACTTTTGAAAGTGGCTATTAGGGAGATATAAAGCTGCAGAGCGGGTAGTGTACCACCCCAAAAAAATCCATAGGTTACACCCTCTTTATATCAACCCACACCCTTACACAAGAGGTCACGCCCACTACACCCAACTGTGTAACGGCACTGGAAGAAAGCTAATTGAGGATCCAGGAGATAGGATCCAGGAGAGCTGGAAGAGCTGCCAAAGTGTGCCTGAATCTAAACCATTACACTACTACCAATATTTCCACCATATAGTGACCATATAGTAGTAGATACCGATGTACACAGGCTCTGAAGACTCTATATTGCCTCCATACAATGGCCATATAGTGGGAGATATCTGTGTACACAGGCTCTACAGACTGTATATTACCGCTATACAGTGACCATATAGTAGTATATACCAGTTGTACACAGGCTCTGTAGGCTGTATATTAACTCCATACAATGACCATATAGTAGGAGATACCAGTGTACACAGGCTCTGCAGACTGTATACTACCTCCATATAGTGGGTAGATACCAGTGTACACAGGCTCTGCAGACTGTATATTACCACCATACAGTAATATATACCACTTTTACACAGGCTCTGCTGGCTGTACAGGGTGGGCCATTTATATGGATACACCTAAATAAAATGGGAATGGTTGGTGATATCAACTTCCTGTTTGTGGCACATTAGTATATGGGAGGAGGAAAACTTTTTAAGATGCGTGTTGACCATGGCGGCTATTTTGGATCCAACAATTTTTTCCAGTGAGGAGAGGGTCATGTAACACATCGAACTTATTGAGAATTTCACGAGAAAGTTCACAGGAAGTTGATATCACCAACCATTCCCATTTTATTTATGTGTCTACATATAAATGCCCCACCCTGTATATTACCTCTATACAGTGACCATATAGTGGGAGATACCAGTGTACACAGGCTCTGCAGACTGCATATTACCACCATACAGTGACCATATAGTAGTATATACCAGTTGTACACAGGCTCTGCAGACTATATATTACCTCCATACCGTGACCACGTAATGGTAGACATCAGTGTATACAGGCTCTGCAGACTTTATATTACCTCCGTATAGTGGCAATACCAAGGGACACAGAAAAAACCCGCAGAAAAATTTAAAATTTATTTAAAATACAGTTACGTCTGGGGGGGGACTCACAAAGGGGTTCTCTGTCCCTTTTTTTTCTCCCCCTCCTATCCACACCACCAGAAGAATTCTCCTGGCCACCAAATCTAATATAAATATAAAATTTTACCACACAAAACAATTCCTTTAAAAAATTTTTTCTTTAAATTTTTTTTTTTTTTCCAAAGGCCAAATTTTTTTTCCCACCTGTGGCTTCCTCAATCCCAAAACCCCACATGGAGTGATAGGTTGGGGTGGTTAAATGAAAAGTTTTATTTCTGGTGTATTTTGAGGGGGCTTTTGGATTTGATCTTTAGGGTTTGTTTTTTTGTATTGGAAAAGGGTTTTCGCATAACAAAAATGGGGGGCAAAGGATGGAAGTATGAGTACATAGAAAAAGTTTTAACAATCTCCTGGGGGAAACCCTTTCTTGGTCTGCCAAGCATTTTTTTAATTTTCCCACATTTCTTAAGTGACAGTTTTTTGAAGTGAAAAAATTGATGAATTTTGTAGCCAATTTTTGGGTGACCGAAAGTGGGGCAAAGGGGCATAAACAAAATTGAAAGTAATTGGGATTTTACAAACCTACAGCTTAGTCCCCAAAGCTTACATAGCTATCTTTTCTTCCCCTTTTTCCCTTTCCTGTCCAAACCGGGCCCAAAGTTTTCATGCCTCCAACCCAACTCGGCCCAAAGCCCCTCCCTCCCCCCCCATGCCCCCCCCCCAAACCCCCCAACCACCAAAACCCCCCCCCCCAAACCACCCTTTTTTTCCATGGTCAGAAAAACCCCCCCATAATTTTTTTCATCCCTTAAAAACCCATCGCGGCCACTTTTCATTCCCTTTGCCCCTTCACCCTTGAAAGGGTACATCTCCCCAACCCCCCGGTCCCCCTTTCCCCTTTCCCCCTTTTTAAAACCCACCCCCCCTTTTTTCCCCCCACAAAACCCTACCCCCCCTTGTTTTGCTTTTTCTTTTTACTTTTTTTCCTTTTCTGTTTAAATGTTTTTTGGGGAAATTTCCCCCGATACCGGGGGTAAAAAACCCCTTGGGCTGCCCATGCCCTTTTTCCTTTCAAACTCCCTCAATCTCCTAGCCCCAACAAAAAAACCGGGCTCCAGAAATCAGACACTGGCTTCCCCTTGGGCCCCCCCCTCCCCAAAGGGCGGCCTACCTTCACCCCCCAACCCCAACCTAAAGAACAACGGGCAGGAGTTGGCTTCTTTTTCTCTCCCACTGCACCTACCAGGTTTTTCCCCCCCTGAAACCCCCCCTCACTTTCCCCCCCCCTTTTGAGGTTCCGGTTGTTAAAGGGCCCCCGGGCTCACCCCCCCAGTTTCTGGTTTCATTTTGCTGCCTTGGCTCCCAACTTCCTCTCTACTGAAATACCCACGCCATCATGGGGGGATTTCTCACCCCCCGGGTTGACCAACCCGAGGGCCCCCCCCTTCCTGCCTCTTTCTTTTTTCACAAACCTTTTCCCCTTGGCCTCTCGCAACTTAAAAGACTCCCAACTCACAAGGAAAGGGAACTCTTTGATTTTGGTCTTCGTCCCCTGCTCTATTTTTTTTCCCTTAGCAACTCCCCCTTTGGCTCTCTCTGATCACAACCTTTTTTCCTTAAACCTTATTGACACCAAAACGGGTCCTCCCTGCCCCTAATCTCCTCCTTCTCCGTCCTAAACCTGGCCGTAAAAACATTCAAAAAACTCCCCACAACCACCCGGGACAAAGGGGAAAAACCCCTCACACACCGCCCCCCACCCCAGAGTCAAAAAACCGCCCCTTCCACCTTTGGGCACACACCTCAAAAACCCCGCTTTTTTCAGGCCTGTTCCAGGTGTGCTCAGGGGCCCTGGGGAAAAGTCAAAGCTCCCTTTGCAGACTTTCCCCACTAAAATTTCATGCTCGGGGATTTACCACACTGCCCCCCACTGCGCCAAACAAAAAACTTCCCCCTCCCTCATCCCCATTACACAAAAACCCCAAAACGCCCTTTTGGGACATTTTCCACCCCTCCTCAGGCCTAAAGCTCAGACCCCCGGCCCACGGGACCTTTTGTGCAAAAGGGACCGGGCCAATCACTTCAAAGACAAAACTGACAAAAAATCCCCATGACATCTTATCACAAAAAACACCAAGCAAATCCACCCTTTGCCCCTTTCCCCGCACATCCTCAAATTTCTTTTTTCAAGCCTTTGACCCGCATAAAAAGGGAAGAAGTGTCCACCCTTCTTGCTGTCTGCACGCCCCACCCCCCTGCTCTCCCTGACCCCTTTTTCCCTCCCCCCTTTGCCCAAACTATTTTTTTTCCCACGGGTCCTTTTTCTCCCCTCACTACAATCTGTAACGTCTCTCCCCTCCACTGGTATCTTCCCATCGCCCCTTTAAGCAGGGCTTTTTAAAATAACCCCCTTACTGAAAACCCTCTCTGGACCCTTCCTGCCTACCAAACTACCCCCCAGTATCTCTATAACCTGCCCCTTCATCTCTAAACTCCGGGAACGTTTTGGTCTACTTCCCTAATCCGCTATTTTTCTCTTTGCTAAAACTCCCCTTCTTGACCCCCCTGCCATTTTTTCCGCACCCAACCACTCCAGGGGAAACGGGTTCTTAGTCAAAAGTTTTCTAATACCCTCCTAACAGAAAAAACCCCTCAGGGTAACTACTCATTGCTGCTTTTTTTTGGGGGACTCTCTGCGGGCATTTGACCTGTTGATCACCCCCCTTCCTCCTAAACCAAAAGCTCAGGGGCCACCCGGAAATCCGGGACACCGCTCCCCTCTGGTTCTCATTTTACCTGTCTATCCTTCTTCATTTTTCTCATTTTTTTGGTTTTTCCTCCTCCCCCTCTTCCCTTGGGGGTTTTGGATTTTCCACGGGGATCCGGGTTCTTGGTCCTTCCCCTTTCTTTTTTTGGGTACCCCAAGCCCCCTTTGGGGAAAAACCCATCAGAGATTGGGCCTTCCAGACCATCTTTTACGCTGATACACTAAACTATACACTTCCTCCCGAAAATAAACCTTTCTCCCCGCTACAAAACACCGGGACGTCTGTCCCCGGGTCTCTGACATCTTTGCCCTCCCTTTGTATCTTTAAACAAAACCCACTAAAACTGAACTTCTAGCCCCATCCCACCGTCTACAAACCACCCCCAAACCCACTATCTCGGGGGTTGGGGGCCCACCCCCCATTTCTCCTAGGCAGCAGGCCCCGTGTTTTGGGGGTTTTACCCCAAACTGGGATCTTTTTCCTTAAACCCCTAAATTCAATCCCTTTTCCCCAAACCTTCACCTGAAACCTAAAGAACATCCCCCAAAATCCATCCTTTTCTCACTGGGGAAAACAGCCCAAAACCCTTCCCCCATTGCTGCTCTTTTTTCTTTCCCTCGTTTTGGGACAACTTAATTTCCCTGCTTTTTGGGCCCTTCCCTCTCTGTAATCCCCCCTCTCCTTTCTGTCCTGAATGCAGCGGGCCAAAGGTTTTGGTCTTTCTTTCCCCGCCTATACTAAATCCCTCTACCCTGTTTCAGCCCCTTGCAATGGCAAAGCTATTTCTTTAAACAGAATAAAACATAAACAATCACTCCACCAAAAAGTTTCCTCCACAGTGGGGCCCCCCCCTACATCTCCTCCCTCATCTCTGTCTTCCCACCCCAAACCCGGGCTCCCCGCTCGGGCTCCCTGATCTAAACTTCAAAAAAACCCACCTCATTTCATCCGAACCTCCCATCCCGCCCAAAAATTTTTCGCACGTTTTGCACCATTTTCTCTGGAACTGTTACCCCCATGTGATCGGGTCACACTAAAAACCCTCCCCAGGGGTTTTTTAAGGGGTTCCTTGAAAACCCCTCTCATAGACAAGCCTATCAAGCCCCCCTAACGGGTTAAAGGGCCCCCCAAATTCTGTCACATATTCGTCATTTCCCCTTGCATTTTGCACCCACGGGGACTTATCTGTCTATAGAGGGTTTTTTTTGGGGTTTGGCGGGTTTAAATTTCCCCCACTTTTTTAGTAAACTACCCCATATTTAAAGGGAAACCCGTTTCTGGACCCATTGTAAACCAACCCACTTGAAACCCCCTTTTTTTTTCACCCATAACCCAAAAAATTTTTTAAGTAACTCTTGAGACCCAGGGCCCTCCCCCCCCTCGTGTCTCATTTGTAAGTAGCTTTTTTATAAGGGAAAATGTCTGGTTTGTCTTTTGCTTTTTTCCCTCTATTTGTAAAGTGCTGGGGAATATGTTGGCGCTAATAAATAAAGTTTTTAAATTATTGTCCCTGTGGCAAAGCTCTGTACCCCCCAGAATAAATATTTTTAGGTTGATCTCTGTACCCTGAAACCCCCCCAAAAAGATCAACCCATTTCCATGTCTTCAGGGGGGCAGGGGATGGATTTTAAAGTACTGCCCATATTTTTTTTTTAATTTTTTTAAATTTTTAACATTTTCCCCCCCCTTATCAGACCAGCGTTGGATTGATTTCTTAATAAAATGGTTAAAGAGGGCTGGTGTCGGGGAGTGTTTATTTAAATAAAAGTGTTTTTTGTGCATTTTGTGTCCGTTTTTTTTAGTCAGGTTTTTGTAGTTTCTAAAAACTGAATCCACTTAAAAATTTGACTGTAATCCTGTGCTGTGTAAAAATGGCTTGTGTGTAACACAAATTTTAAAACATACATATAAACATAGGGGGGGTTTTTCTTTTTCATATCAAAGAGCCAGAATGGGGAGTGGGTTTTTTCTTGGGGTTTACATGGACAAGGGTAAAATACCTGGCTTTCCCTGAAAAATTTTCACCCTTTTTGGGTCCCCCCGGCCCCCCCATTCTGGGCCCAACATGAGCAATCAGTTCATCGCTGCAACCTGCCACATTTTGAATAGCTTCATCACTGATAAAAAATTTCCTTTTAAAGAAAATTTTTTTTAAAACTTTTGATTTTTAAATCAAACTACCAAATTGTTATTTAACAATTTTCCAAATTCTGAAAATTATTGTATTATAATTTCAATACATCTTTCCTAGGAACCTTTTGGAGATGTGTCAGAGAGAAGAGAGCTAAGGGCGAGACTTCAGTGTAAATCTTTCAAGTGGTTTTTTTGGGAATTTTATATCCGGGCCCCCATGTCCCTGAAGACAATCCAGGCAATTTTGGGATGGTGGGAAAATTTTTAAAAAAATTCCCTTTTCACTACTTAAAGGGGTTTTTTTTCCACATAAATGTATCATTACACAAATCTAATGAAATTTTCCGGGGAAAAATTTGGGGGGAAAAAAATATTTTTTATATACCCCAAGTACAATTCTTGTTAAAAGTCTACCAGTTTTTTTTTAAACTTTTTTGATATCTGTGTGGTCTCAGACATGCCAACTGACCTGTTCCTTTTTTTAAAACGGGAGAAACTGATTTTTTAAATTATCACTCTACCTTTGGATAAATTGGTTACAATACATTTATGAAAAGTGACAAAACAGGGGCCTTTGGGTATCACTTTGGGATTTGTAACTTTTACAGCACTGAAAAGGTTTAAATTTTAAAAAGGCATTTGAGAAATGTTTAATATAAGGGTAAATTTTCCCCCTTCTTCCCGCATTTCCCTGTGAAATTGATATTACATAATAATAATTTTAAACCCAATGAGGGGAACAGGGAAACAAAAAACAAAACCCTGATATAAGTCTTCTTAGTTCTGTAAAGCAAAGGGCCAAAAACAGTAACCTTTTCCCCCACGGTTATGTACTGTTTAAATAAAAAATTTTGGGTCAACCCCTGGTCCCTATTTTTGGTAACTAACAGTTTTTTGGTGCGGGTTTTTTTTCCCGGGGTTTTGGGCCTACTCGAGGCCCGGGGAAAGGAAACCTGGGTTGCTTGGCATACTGTAAGCCTAAAAAACAGAACTTGGCTTTCTTCTGACTGCAGGATACTAAGTGTGCAACTCAGCTCCTCACAACTCCATCTACAGTCCCTGTCTGAGCCTGGACAAGCCCTTAGATGCCGTCTTTCCTCTGTTAAGGATTTCTGTTGAGATTTCTGACCTCTGAGAGTTGTTGTCGGCCTGAGGTCCATAAGCGAGGTCCTTGATATTATGAATCAGCTTGGCTCTTCAGGGCCTGTGGATGAGGTTTCTGTCTTCTAAGTGGTGTCTACTGAACCCAAACTTCTCAATAAACAGAAGAGGGAGGTTGGTTTGGGCAAGCGCCTGCTCCCCAGAACCATCTCTAGATGAGAGCACCTTTGGGGCATGTTTCTCTCCAAAGGAGAACACTTCACAGATCTGCTACCCAGTAGGTTGAGCTGTTCCTCTACCTCCCTGCCACAAACTTTCCAACCACTCTAAAAAATCTCAGGTCAGCCCTACCATCCCCATCTCTTTCCCAATTCCAGGACTGTTGCTATACTACTAATTTCTGGAAACTGTTTTGAGTGCTTCCTTACTAATTGACTACTACTGCTACTACTAATTAACTCTATGCAATGTTCTGCATAGTTTCCTTTCTACTTGCTAATTTTTAAATAGATCCTGTTTTAACAAGCGTGTCCTCAGAAGGTGAATCCTCTGGACCACCACAAGCAGTGGTGTAAGCCAAGTCGGGGATGGAAGCCTATCAACCAAATCAAACTCATGAGTCAGTTGAAACAGTTTCAAAAGAACAATAGCATGTTAGATACCAAGCTCTGCATCAGAGATGAGGAAATGAATCGACCTCTTCTGAGCCCACTAGGTTAGATGTAGTGTCAAAGGACAGCCTCACCATGAACTGAATCATCGAATATTGCTCAGTGATCACTGAAAATGAAAATATATAGTGCCCTACATTTGGATTTTGACCTATTGGTTGTAGATGTTGAACTGCTGAGGGAACGTGACAGATGTAAAGACTCTGTTTTTTTATCTTGAAGTCTCAGTTACATGTCTTGGAGCTTATGTACTAAGACTGGGTTAAGATTCTTGATCTTCACCAATACACCTTCTGGGAATTAAAGGGCCAGAAGTGCTTATATTTACTAGTTTCACACCAGCCCCAGCAGCAGATTTATTATTCTCTATAGCACCCTTTATGGTTTCTTTCTAACATTAATTAACATATTGTGACCACCTTTTGCTGAACCTTAAAGTTTGCTTCATATTATTGCCAAGGTGGCTATTTCTATTTCTTTTACTTTAACTTTATGAATCCAGTCCAGGGTCATCTTATGGACAAGACTCTTTATGTCACAGTTGGCTTGAAGGGGTTGTCCAGTAAAATAAAAAGATTTTCTCAGTAATATGTTCCCAAAGATTGTCACTTTTGTAGTGTATAGTCATTTTTTGTGGGCTTCCTGCAGTTTTACATCAACTGTTTGATGACAGGAAGCTCAGTAGTTCGGATGGCTAAAAGGGTTTGGCTTTTTTTTCAGAGCAGCCTATCAAACCACATGCCTTTCACCCTGCCTCCTAAGGATTTCAACATATGGGATGAATCAGGGGATGTGCACTGAGACGGCGGTTGGAAGGAAGGACAGACAAAGCACAGCAAAGGATCCTGGGGGTGTAGCTTTACAGGATATGCTGCTGTTCTGCTGCAGATAGAGGAAACCTGATACAGCACAAGAAATGCACAAATGAATGCAATAAAACATTATAGGGAGATGTATAAAAACTGGAAAGAGATTTAAGATTGTTTTTAGTTTTGGTCCTCTGGCTTATATAGGCTTATTACTTACTGCAGGAGATGCAGAGGCTAAGGCACCCACATGCCTTTTCATTTCCCCTGGGTTGGTACTTTCATTTCTGTTTATCTATGCACTACCTTTATCTAGTTAGTTATATATGATTTTTACCTATTTTTCACTAAAAATCTATCTATGCATTGGATCCTCAGAGTGCCTTTACCCAGTTAGTGATGTATGTTTTTCACTAAGAATGCAGACCATGTTCACATGGGTAAAAAGAGAATGTGGTTTGGGGGTATAGTGGGTTTGTGGTATAGGGCACGGCTTTGCACGACAGTCTGGCCTTTTATTCAACATTTGTAAATACTTTTAGAAGATATGAGAGAGAAAGCAAACAGTCTATTTTAGACTACGTCTGTTTATAGAAAACTGATATCGTGCTAGGATCCCAACTGAACCTCCTATATGCCATGGTCAATAGTGACCGTGGCATTAAGTTGGTATCAGGAGGGAGCTCCCTCTATCAGCCCATAGGCACCTCTGTTGTGTGATCACAGGGTACCTCTAGGGTTGTACAGCAGCCAGGAGCCTAATAAAGTCCCCAGGTCAGCTTTTACTATATGCCTATTAGGCTTAATAGTATAAAAATAAAAAATCAATTATTTCTTCCCTTTTACTCTATTTGTGGAAAAAATCTAAGTAATCTTTAAACACAGTATTCAGTATCTTCACATCCATAAGGCCCTGAACTATAACATGATTATATCATTTATCCCACATGGTAAATGCTGATAAAAAAAAAAAGTGCCAAAATAGACTGCCATCAATAAGGCTGAGTTCACACTTTGTTATTTACTATGTCTGAGATATCTGTCGGGTTCAGTGAAAAAACAAATATCAGTAGAACAAACATAGTCCTATTTGGACTACCTTTGCTCTATTTGTCAAACATCCATGGTTTGTGTGCGGGACATAGTCTACCACACTTTAGTATGCCACAGAAAAAGTTCATACTTCTTGCAAAAGGAGCAAACATAGTCCAAATAGGACTATGTTCTATTGAGGTCTGTGACTCGTTCGCAGCTCCATCACAGTGTCCATCGGGTTACCTTTATTCACAACATTCTGATGGATACTTCTTACATTCCAAACAACAAATTGTGAACCCAGCCTTAGACACATAGGGCGACATGTATTGTATGATCTAGGCCAGGGGCGTAACTAGAGAAGCCAGGGCCCCAAAGCAAACTTTTGGGTGGGGCCCCCTACCCCCCCCCTCCCTGACCACGACCATGTACCAGGACATGCTGTTAGATAATGTAGATAATACAAGGGGCAAATACCTCACCATACATATCACCATTATACTGCAACCAAACAAATCCCACTAATACCCCATTTCCAACATTACCAATAAGGGCTATTACATAGGAACCCCTTAAAACCGCCAGAACATGACCACATAGTGACTGAATTATACCCCTACACTATTACTGATCAGTACACAAAGACCAATAGTACCGCCATATAGTGACCATATACTGGTATATACTATGTACACGGGGCTCTGCAGACTGTATATAACCACCATACAGTGACCTAAAAGGGGTTAGACAACCAGTGTACACAGGCTCTGCAGACTGTATAATAACCACCATACATTGACCATACAGTGGTATCCCACCAGTGTACACAGGCTCTGCAGACTGTATTATAAACCACCATACAGTGACCATATAGTGGAGACCACCAGTGTACCACAGCCTGTGCAGACATATAAGTGATTACAGTGCAGTTACATCTTTGGACTCACAGGTGACGTTTCTCTGACCAGTCGTTGACTTTCTCTTTTGTTCTGCATCCGGTCCAGTCCGCCATCATGATGACGTCTCCCGACCACTTGTCCCTGCAGATTTAGACACAAATATCTTAGAATCCGACTTTCCCCAGCACCTGCCCCCCCCTGGCTAATGGGGTCCATTTTAGGCAGGCAGGGTTAGATAGGCTATATGGGGCCCCAAATAGGCAAGGTTTAGGTAGCCAATAGAGGGCCCATATAGGCAGGCAGGGTTTAGGTAGCTATAGGCAGCCATACAGGTAGACGGGGTTAGGTGGGCTATAGGGGCCATATAGGTAGGGTTTTTGATAGCTAAAGGGGCCCCATTAAATAGTAGACAGGGCAGGCTTCGGGGCTATATAAGGTAGGCAAGCTTTTTGGGGGCTATAGGGGCTACATAGGCAGACCGCTTCACGGTAGCTATAAGGGCTATTCAGGGGAGGCAGGCAGGGTGGGGGGATAAAAGGCAGGCTTATGGGGGTCTACAGGCAGGCTACTGGGGGTATACAGCAGGCTAATGGGGATATACAGGCAGGCTAATGGGGTATACAGCAAGCTATGGGGTATACAGGCAGGCTTATGGGGGTATACAGCAGGCTATGGGGTTTTACAGTAGGCTATGGGGTATACAGGCAGGCTTATGGGGGTATACAGCAGGCTATGGGGTAAAACAGGCCCGGCTTATGGGGGTATACAGGCCGGCTAATGGGGTATACAGGCAGGCTTATGGGGTATACAGGCAGGCTTATGGGGGTATACAGCAGGCTATGGGGTATACAGGCAGGCTTATGGGGGTATACAGCAGGCTATGGGGTAAACAGCAGGCTATGGGGTATACAGGCAGGCTTATGGGTGTAAACAGCAGGCTATGGGGTATACAGGCAGGCTTATGGGGGTATACAGCAGGGTATGGGGTATACAGGCAGGATAATGGGGTTTTAGAGCAGGCTATGGGGTATACAGCGCAGGCTTATGGGGGTATACAGCAGGCTATGGTGTATACAGGCAGGCTTATGGAGGTATACAGCATGCTATAGGGTATACAGCAGGCAGGCATATGGGGGGTATACAGGCAGGCTAATGGGGTATACAGGCAGGCTTATGGGGTATACAGCAGGCTATGGGGTATACAGCAGGCTATGGGGTATACAGGCAGGCTAATGGGGATTTTGCAGCAGCTATGGGGTTACAGGCAGGCTTAAAGGGGGTATACAGCAGGCTTGGGGGTATACAGGCAGGCTTATAGGGATATACAGGTAGGCTTATGGGGTATACAGGCAGGCTTTGGGGGTATACAGGCTCTATGGGGTATACGGCAGGTTATGGGGTATACAGGCAGGCTTATGGGGGTGTACAGCAGGTTTATGGGGGTATACAGGCAGGTTTATGGGGGTATACAGGCAGGCTAATGGGGGTATGCAGCAGGCTAATGGGGGTATGCAGCAGGCTAATGGGGGTATGCAGGCAGGCTAATGGGGTATACAGGCAGGCTAATGGGGTATACAGGCAGGCTATGGGGTATACAGGCAGGCTATGGGGTATACAGGCAGGCCCAGGAGTGGCATTACCGGGGTAGCGGACGCAGTAGCAGCTGCCCGGGGCGCGGGCCCCTCTAAGCGCACGGGCCCCAGAGCAACTGCTGCCCCTACTACCCCGGTAGTTACGCCCCTGATCTAGACGAATAGAGGCCAGTTCTAAATAGCTTTAAAGCAGTGTAGAATGCACCTGAATTTATGAACCTGTTCTACTGCAGGTCATAGATTTGGCACATTGTAGTTCCATCACGACAACTCAGGCTCAGGTAAACCACTTTTAACCTGGTCTGGCTGTTCCAGCAGTAATGCGCCCAGTTTTGACGACCTTAAGTTATAAATATGTAGACTCATACAATTGTGGTGCGACACTCCCCCCGATCTCATGCGCATTACAAAGTGCCGCAGGTGCTGCATAATGCGCCTAATTTTGGAGTGTGCCTGCTCATACATCTAGAGAACAGGACTGCGCCAGGTATTGGCCTGAAAGGACACCAGAATACTACACAGTGGTGGCTTAAATGTAAAATGCAAAAAACCTAAAAATTAAATCATTGCGCAATTTTTTTTTTTTTCCTGTTCCTACCAAAAAAAGTTAATAAAAGTTAACCAATAAGTTATATGTACCTAAAATAGTTCCAACATAAAATAAAATTTGTTCCGCAAAAAACAAGCCCTTAAATGTCTGTCGCCAGATAAAAATATAGGTACAGCTGTAATTTGACTACTTACATCACCGTTCGGAGCTGTTCACTCCTGAATGGTGATGTAATGAGAGGCATGTGACCGCTGCAGCGGTGACTTGCTTGTTCAGAAGTGGCACAATGTAAAGTCTGGGAGAGCAAGCTCTGGGACCAGGGACTGGGAAAGGCGAATATATATTTTTTGCTATTATTATTATAAAGGGGCCCCAGGAGCATAATAGGATTTTTTTCTAGGACATGGAGGTTTTACCATGGATGAAGTGTTGCAGCAATGCTCCTGGTCACCTGCAGTGTAGGTATCCACTATTTAGCCACATTAAAGGGATATTCCCACCATACACATTGATGGCATATGGATAGGCTAAGTCATCAATATGTGATAGGTGCCGGTCCTACCTCTGGGGTCTGATATCGATATACAATCAACGAGTACAGTGGGAATACCCCTTTAACTTGTGGTAAGGGGGTCAAGGCTTAAAATAGACATGTCACTAAGGGGTTAAATAATTAAATAAAAGCATCCTTTTATAAATAAGAAACATCTATATATGATACCGATTTATATATAAATGTATGATGGGAGTGGATCGGGGGGAGACATTGGATGTCATATATTTAGATTTTTCTAAAGCATTTGATACTGTTTCACATAAAAGGTTGGTAAGTAAAATGAGAATGCTTGGAATTTGGGAAAATGTGTGCAAGTGGGTAAGCAACTGGCTCAGTGATAGAAATCAAAGGGTAGTAATTAACAGTACATACTCAGACTGGATCCCTGTTACTAGTGGGCCCTATCCTCTTTAATATTTTCATAAATGATCTTACATATGGATTGCACAGTAGAATATCGATCTTTGCAGATGTTACAAAGCTCTGTAAAGTAATCAACACAATAGAGGATAATGTGTTATTACAGAGGGATCTGGATAGGTTGGAGGCCTGGGCAGGGAAATGGCAGATGAGGTTTAACACAGATAAATGCACGGTTATGCACATGGGGAGGAAAAATCTTTCTATGATTACATGTTAAATGGAAAAACGCTGGGTAAAAGTGAAATGGAGGAGGACTTGGTAATCCTGGTGGACAGTAAACTTAATTGTAGCAGCCAGTGTCAGGCAGCTACCAAGGCAAATAGGGTTATGGGGTGTATAAAAAGGGACATAGATGCACAAGATGAGAACATTATTCTCCCATTATACAAGTCACTGGTTAGACCACACATGGAATATCTTGTACAGTTTTGGGCACCAATGCACAGGAAAGACATTGTAGAGCTTGAACAGGTACAAAGGCGGGCAACAAAAATAATAAAAGCACTGAGTGGACTGCAATACCCAGAAAGATTAGCAAGATTAGGATTATTTAGTTTAGAGAAAAAACGGCTTCGGGGGGACATAATAAATATGTTTAAATATATCAAGGGCCAATATAGAGATCTCTCCCAAGATGTATATATACCCAGGATTGTATCAAGAACAAGGGGGAATCCTCTACGTCTTGAGGAAAGAAAGTTTCTACATAAACAGAGAAAAGGATTCTTTACTGTTAGAGCGGTGAGACTGTGGAACTATGTGCCAGAGGAACTTGTCATGGTGAATTCAATAACGAAGTTCAAAAAGGGTTTGGATGCATTTCTGGAGTGTGATAATATAACAAGTTATAAT
The DNA here is from genome assembly GCA_025379985.1 of Phyllomedusa bahiana. Lineage (NCBI taxonomy): Eukaryota > Metazoa > Chordata > Amphibia > Anura > Hylidae > Phyllomedusa > Phyllomedusa bahiana. The sequence goes on along the minus strand of JAODAL010027912.1, from coordinate 3,285 downwards.
GGCTAGGATTCTGGAGAGGGGTCGTTGATCCAGGGATTATTCCGATTGCCAGATTGTGTAACGGGAAGAAATATTAAGCCCTAACATGAGGACAATTGGCTTCAAACCTCATGGGGGTTTTTGCCTTCCTCTGGATTAACACTATAGCACAATAGGCTGAACTGGATGGACGTATGTCTTTTTTCGGCCTAACAAACTATGTAACTAAGTGTTCAAATCATATTAGCAACTGCTTGTGCACACTTGGAAAAATTTCCAGGGTGCACTCTAGCATATTCATGGTGCAACATTAGCTGACAGACGGCAAAAGCATTTCAGTTTGGCCCCTGTCATGCCGGTATATGACTGTATACCACAAAAAAAAAAGAACAGTATACAGCAGAAAAAAGTATACTGCACAGTTACAAGGTTTTTTTCCCTCTACAGTAGGGTCATATGAGTGACATCTGTTGCAGTATTCTTGTACAGTAAAATACACCAGGGCCTTGTGTTGGAGGTATATAACGAGGTTCTCCTGGAGTACAATGCTGCAAGGTTTTTTTTTCTCTTCTATAGTAGAGTCCTAGGGGTGACATATGTCGCCGAATGGTTGTACAGTGAGATACACCATGCCCCTATGTTGGAGGTGTATAACAAGAGGCTCTTCTGGAGTACATGGTTACAAGGTTTTTTCCTCCCTCTACAGTAGGGTCCTATGGGTGACATATGTGCTGAATGGTTGTACAGTGAGATACACCATGCCCTGTGTTGGAGGTGTATAACGAGGTTCTTCTGGAGTACATGGTTACAAAGTTTTTTTCTTCCTCTACACTACGGTCCTTGGGGTGACATATGCTGCTGTATTCTTGTACAGTAAAATATATCATGACTCTGTGTTGGAGGTGTATAACAAGAGGTTCTCCTGGAGTACATGGTTACAAGGTTTCCCCTCTACAGTATGGTCCTATGGGTAACCTATACCACTGTATGCTGGTACAGTGAGATAAACCATAGCCCTGTGTTGAAGGCAGGGCTGTGGAAGCAAAGCTCCGACTCCTGACTCCCTCATACATGGCGCATGTTTAAGTGATAACTTTACTGTAGTAAAATGGTAACATCAGACTTTTATCACCTTATAATACAATAATCAAGGTATTTAAGTAGAACTATCTTACCTATCTCATACATAAATTTGACTTGCATCTGCTTAGTTCTGCAGATTCTTGTCATGTAACTGCATTGTTACTGTTTAGCTCCTAAAAATCAAAATGTTACAAAATAATAAAAATTAACACCACCGTTGGCTTTCAATCCTTCTGGGTCCTGGATCAGAATCTCGACAGAAATCTAATCCCAGGTCTCTTATACACATTCCCAATGTTGACCTGTTTCCAATCTTCTACTGTCCACTGTTCATACTTTTTTTGAAAACTCGAGGCAACGCTTCTTATGACGAGATTGAAGTTGCGGCTTCTTCACCTTTTTTTAGGCCATCATTCCAGACGCATAGAAGAAGCATACGAGCCACCTCCACTGCCGTGTTTGTTGTGTTAGAACTGACAGACTTTGTGATGAGCCTAGTTGTTGACTCTGATATTTTGACTGGACGTCTACCTCTTGTCTATTGAAAGGATGGACAGACATTTGGTATTCTTCCAACTGTCATGGCCTCACATGATGCAGTTTGGCAAATTTCTTGGCTGAGAGACCGCGATCAATGAGCTGGATGATGCTGTGTCTCTTTTCTTGGGAAATCTTCTTCATGGCTGCTCCTCGATTTGAACTAGTGACCTTTCGCTTGGAAATCAACCATATAACACACTGAGCTATTAGGGAAAGTGAGAACAGGTTGTAATTTGTAGTATACCAGAAGAAAAATATTGTTCCACCACCAGGAGCAGAATAGTAACAATGCAGTTACATGACAAGAATTTGCATAACTTAGCTTATTCTAAATAGTTACAAGTCAAGTTTAGCTATGAGATTGCCAAGATAATTTTCTATAAAATGATGGGAGTCTCACGTTCAAAGCTGTAGTGGATGGTGAGATATGGAGCTTGAAAGTAAAAAGTTCAAAACACTGTTACCCTTTTGCTTCTCAGTATATATATATTTATTGGATACAACTTTAGAACACAAAAAACTTTTTAAAAAACTGTAAATATGCAAAACGCTGCAGTAAGTGGGGAATAAACAGTCTTCCACAAAAACGTCCTGAATAACATATGTGGAATCTATGAATTTGTTCTGAGAAATAGTTTCGTCTCCATCGGATCCTCCTTCATAGATGACCTCAAATCTGATCTCATTATTTCCAGGCTAGAGAACAGTCTCTCAACACTAACTTGGGTTGATGGCAAAGTGGTGACCACATGGGCAACATCTCTACCAATCTCAGGGTATAAAGGAATTGCCTGATGCACAGTCAGTTCTGATGAACGGTTGAGCTCTTCTACTTCTTCGAGAGCAAGTAAAACATGTTGCTGAAGTCTGGTCAGTCTCTTTGCTATGGGAGGGGAATCTTTTACCCTGTGGCAACACTTTGCCTGCTCCATATAATGCAAATACTTTTCAAAATTAAACTCCTCATTTGATGAGGCTGAAGATATGGGAGCAGGAGCACTGGCAAGACCTAATTCCTTCTTGCTCTTGGCACTGCATTGAACTAACTGTATCAATTTGTTATTGATTTTGGGATTCGGTCAATTTTATAATGACTCCGACTCCACCAAAATGGACACTGACTCTGACTCCACAGCCCTGGTTGGAGGTGTATAAGAGGTTCCCCTGGAGTACACAGCTGCAAGGTTTTTTTCTTCTACAGTAAGGTCCTATGGGTGACATATGCCAATGTATGGCTGTACAGCAAAATACACCATGGCCGTGTATTGTATAACAAGAGGTGTATTACAAGAGGTTCTCTCGCAGTACACAGTTAGGGCGCATCCCCACGGCATAGGACAAATACCGGCCGGTTTGCCGGCCGGTATTTGTCCTGTTTTGCGCCCGTCCCCCACGGCCGCGGGGGGGACGGCTTTTCTCCGCGATGAGCGGAGAAGAGCCCTCCCCCTCCCATTGAGAAGCACATATTCCGTCCGAAAACCGGACGGAAGATGGTGCTTGCTCAATGGTTTTGCCGCCGGAACTGCTGCACAGGTTTTCCATAGAGCACGATTGTGCTCATTTTCGCGTTTTCAGGGGTCTGAAAAAAAAGCAAAAACCGCTGAAAAACCCCACCGAAAACCCCCCGGCCGTGGGGACATGCCCTTACAAAGGTTTTTTTTTCCCCCTGCAAGGGTTCTAGGC